>JAXGGA010011468.1:0-32500 GCA_038373865.1 Uloborus plumipes | reverse complement strand
TTTGAGAGAGGGCCAATTGAAGTTTGTGTTTTTCTGATAAATAACGATAGGGGGGTAAGTCCCCCGCCTCGTATAACTAGCCAAGGGACTGTGCCAGGTGACTGTTTTTGCTCTTTGTTGCGTAATATCTGCAAAACTATTGGAACATAATTAGTTACGAGACTACCTATAAATTGAGGCACAAATCGAGGACATAATAACTAATATGTTTTATAGTTTAATTAATTGACATTAATAAAATCACTTCCCAGAGGACTGTTTTCGCAACGACCCTGATGCATACTTTCATCACAAATGTGGCTCTTAAACAAAGCAAAGTAGCGTTTCAACACCGTTCTCGGCGATTTCTGAAAATTCACACTGATTACTTTAAACTTCATGCCAAAAAGAATTTGCAAAAGTTATAGATTTTTCGTATTACAGCTTTGAATTTGTTGCAGGGGACTGTTTGAAAAAACTCCGGACAGAATTTACATGACAATTTTAAGTTTTAGAAATACGTAATTATACCTTATTTCATAAGAAAAATATAGTTTCATTATTCTATTTTTAGATATTAATTGCCAAATTTATGTAGTGTTAATAGGTTTTTTTGAAATACTATCTTTAACAGTTAGACTATGGGATTGGGACAGCCAGGGGACTATGTTTTCGGCGCTTAGATAATTTCTAGAAAAAAAAAATTAAATTGTTATCACTCCAAATACAATTGGGCCACAAAGTATTAATGCTTTACTTGTATTAAGAGCGATAATTACTTTTTTACACTTCATTATTTTTAAAATACTCAGTCCGGACAGTCAATTACTAGTTTACAGAGAATCGCCCATATCTCTCACGCCAAGACAGGCCAGTCATTTGGTACATCAGGACGGGTGGTCAATGGCCTTCCCCCTGGTTTTGGAAATTAATGTATTTACATATAAGTGGGCGTGGCGTTTGCTTTTTTTTTGGTATAATAAACATTGAAATTTGGTATAATTTACCTCCCCCCCCAACCGGCAAATTTGAAATGACGGGCCTGCGTCAGGAAAAAAGGGGCTAACAACAGGGAAATACGAATTTTCACAATGATTAGTGGAAAACCTTTCCCCACCAATATTCATGACGAAAAATAACTATGCAATGGTAAAAAATGAAGTGTTTATTCATATGATCATTGTGTTTTTTTTCTTCATTTATGTTTGTGAGAAACGTTTAATATCAAAGTCAAGGTTGCAAAAATTCAACCTTGAGACTTCATCTCTCAATCTCTCCCCCCCCCCCCCCCAAGAGACTGTCCCGTATTTACAGTTCTTAAATCTGGCAACCCTGATCTTGTGTTAGATAAAGGCTCAATAGTAACATTTTTAACGTACCGCTTTAAAATGCCCCATCGCTGAGTAGAAGTAGAAAATAAGATTTATATTTGCTTAAATATTCAAAAAGACAAGTTTGCCTCTGACAGGG
Organism: Uloborus plumipes; assembly: GCA_038373865.1. Classification (NCBI taxonomy): domain Eukaryota; kingdom Metazoa; phylum Arthropoda; class Arachnida; order Araneae; family Uloboridae; genus Uloborus; species Uloborus plumipes. The sequence goes on along the minus strand of JAXGGA010011468.1, from coordinate 31,051 downwards.
TAACTAATTAAAGAATTGGTCACACCGCCAAAAGCGGTTAGTATTTTAGATATTTTGAAAGAAAAAAAAATAGTTTGAAGGAAAAAGTTTTTTTCTCTACGTGCACACAAAAATATTTTTTCTTTTGTAATATTTTAGCGGCCCCAAAATTTCAAAATATTTTAGCGGCCCTGTGCGGTTGCACAGTTTGGCACCCCCTAAGAACGGCCCTGCTCAACCCAATCTCGGGTTTTGCGAAAAAAATCTCACCCCGATCTCGTTCCCGAACGTCCTCCAAAGCCTTCGCAGGAATGCGGCGCCCTCCGTTTGCAGAGGGGCGCGAGGGCGTCTCCCGCTGTTAATGAGCCCGCGCCCGCTCGTTAGCCTCCTCATTAGGCGCCCTCCGAACGAGGCGAAGATGCCGCGGATTTTTCAGGGTGGCGAACAGATCTCGCGGACGATTAACGAGGAATGACGAATCGCTGTCGTAATCTGGCGTTTAACCGAAGCTGTGTGTAACTCATTAGCATCCTTCGAGATTCATGGGGTGATGAGCAGTGATGAAGGGCGAAATTGACGGTCGCCAACGGCACGGGGCGACTAAATGATGTCACAAACGTGGCGATTAAAGAAAAAAAAAAAAGACACTGTCAATCACCACCAGATCGTCACCTTCAAAAATAAATTAATGATCTAAAAATATTCAAAAGAGCACTGAGTAATTCATAAAATCTTTTCCACCATTATGAAAATGCACACATTATGAATTCATTTAAAACATATAAATTAATTTAAAAAAACTATCAAAAAGTTTCCCATGTTTCTTCACGGTGACGCGACACCACATTAAAATTGCCGTTTTTGAGGTGCTGAGTCGAAAGGGTTCGCTATCATCGGTACAACCTCTACTTTTAAATCAAATAAATGTTTCATACTACATTTTAAAGATTAAAAAAAAAGTAAAAAATATCGCTCAAATTATGTGTTGTCCAGTCGATTAGATAGATAGATAGATAGAAATGGATCGATAGCTTAGCTATAAATAGGTATACACAGAGAGATAGATAAACATATAGATATAAGCAGCAAAATACAGACAGATAGATATAAAAAGTTAAATATAAATAAACAGATGAAGATATATGGGCATTTCTCTGTAAACTCGTAATTGGCTGTCCGGACCTACTGTTTTAAAAGCAATAAAGTGTAATTAAGTAATTATTTCTCTTAATTCAAGTGAAGCATTAATACTTTGTAGCCCAATTGTATTTGGAGCGATAACAATTAAAATTTTTTGATAGAAATTATCTAAGCCCTAAACACACATTCCCCTGGCTGTCCCAATCCCAAAAACCTATTAACACGACATACATTTCGCAATTAATATCTAAAAACCTTGACCTGATTAACCGTGTCATTCAAATACGATGTTAGTCCATTATTGCACTGAAGAATGCCTGGCAGATACATAGAAAGAGGATTAGGAGGTGTTTTTTAGCCTACTTTCCCGTTAAAAATAAAAGAGACGAAAAAAGCATTAAAATTGGCTTAATGCATCTAAAAAATGTCGCCAAGTCCAAAAAATATCGCCAAGTCCAAAAAATATCGCCAAGCCCAAAAAATATCGCCAAGTAAAAAAAAAGTCAAAAAGAAACAAAGAAATGAAATAAATATCGAAAAATTAAAAATTTGAAAGTAGGGTATTGAGATGGGGAATTTGTGTGTCGGTCTGTCGGTCTGTCGGTCTGTCGGTCTGTCGGTCGGTCTGTCTGTCTGTCCCCCCCTAATAACTTTTGAATGAACATTCCGATTTGGACAAACTTTTTTTTGTTGGAAAGATCTCGGCGAGTACAGCTCATTCCCATATTTGATTTTTTGATTTGAACAATTTTTGGTTCAACTTTGAGCCGTTCAAATAACCGGTCCCGCGATACTAACTTTTTAATGAACAGTCCGATTTGAACAAACTTTTTTTTGTTGGAAAGAACTTTTCAAGGATACTTCATTCCCGTATTTACATTTCCGATTTGAACAATTTTTCGTTCAACATTGAACCGCTCAAGCAAGCTGTCACCCCTAATAACTTTTGAGTAAACAGTCCGAAAAAAAAATGACTGACTGTGCAGACGATTTTTTGTTTATTTATTCATTTGTTTTATTGAATTTATTATTATTATTATTATTTTTGGCAGACGATTTTTTTTTGTAACAAAAATGTTTCATTCACGAGGGCATTTATTCTTTATTTATATTCAACAACTGGCAACGGATTAAAAGTGAAATTCGAGACATTTTATCAACGGACGAGTTTTTTTTTTCTTTTTTTTCTTTATTTTTTTTTCTTTCTTTGATAAAATGTGTTTTGATGTACTTTGTACTTTTAATTTTTTTTTTTTTTTGAAAACAATTGAGGAATTTTTCTACGGAAGAACTGTAACAGTTACATTCTTTAAAAGGTGCGACAAAGCTTTATTTATTCATTTATTTACTTTTTATGTGTCTATTTCATCTGATGAGAGGGGTATATTTTGCTTTTAGAAATCAGCTTCAAGTGCTAAAAAGGTATGTTTGACATAATTTTTAGTCTTAGATAATCAAGAGAATAATGATCAGATGCTAGAATGCCGATGTCGATGTACGGGAAAGTAGGCTCGTTTAGTTCTTGACAGAACTTCTTGTTTCTTCTCTTCATGGTGAGATGAGAAGAGAGGATGATTGGGGAGGAGGTGTTTTGCGCCAACTGAGCGCCGTGCCGGTGTTCGATTCCGCAAACACGGCGCAATGAACGAGAGAGGGGGGAGAGATATTTGAGGATGCGATTGAAGTTCCCATTCTCTTGGATAATTTTAGCGGAATTATGCATTTTGTGGAGAGAGAAAAGGGAGAAAAGGTAATTTCCCCATGACATTATCCAGTTCGTCTTCTCCCTGTCGATTAGCTATAGGTATATCAGTTTCGACTGAGAGAGACATAATCTCCCTTTTCTCAATCCAAGTCACTTCACTTCGGGTGAATCGGAAAATAAAAATGGGACGTTAAAAAGGGTTCCACTTAGCACACAAGTTAAGTAACGCTACTTAAGTTGGTTGGTTACTTTAGGTTTACTGCCACAAGAGCCTTCATAGGCTATACTGCGCCAAAGGATGATAACCCATAAAGCATATAAAAATTTAAAAACATTTTTAAAACGCTACTTAATAAAATGAATTAATTCGAAATTTGTTTCCCTTCAATCCAATTCGAATCAGTTCTTAGTGAAATTCTCATATCGATAACAGAGCAATTAATTGAAACTTTTGGGAATACCGCTCACTTTTGGGGTCTAAGGTGTCTTAAAATGTTAGCTCGACACAATAAATACTCATTATTTAAAAGCTTGGAAGTAAATTTTTATACAAGCTATATGACTAAAATTTTAGATTTAAATGAAAACAGTAGGGAGCCACAGAAACATTGTATTTCATAACATTCATTTAAGAGCCCCCCCGTTGTCCGTTTACCTTGTCGTGGTGGGGGGGCTTGCGGTGTGGTGAGTTCGGGGCGAGCTCTTGGGCGGAGTCGTGACCCCCAGTTGCTCAAACAGAATATCGGCGGGAAGGGATTTGTTTCTCCTTCCTTCCCTCATCACACTTACCAAATTTCGGAACAAAAACCCAAGCCAAGGTGTGTCAACCGTGCCGATGGCTGCGTGGTACCGGGGCCAAGCGGTATCGCTAACGGGAGGCTTCAGGGCTAGCCGGCGAACCCTGTCGTATGCAGCCTTACCCCTGTGTAGGGGGGCTACGCAGGGGCCCGACCCCACTTTTCCCCCCAGTTCTCCGGTCCGTTTATGGATAACCAAGAAACAAACTCTTCTCCCCCTAGTGGGGAGCGTCAGATCGTTATAAATAGAAATGCTAAATTTTTTATTATAAAACGCACTGATCCTAAGTTCAATTTTACTGCAGTATCCCCATTCATCATTAATAAATCTTTAATACATCATATAGGTGAATTCGAATCTGTTAAAAAGTTACGCAGTGGCGAATTACTCCTACAAATTAAAGATCAAAAACAAATAAAATCTGTAATGTCAATTAAACAGATAGGCTCCTATATTGTCACAGTTTCTGAACATAATACGTTAAATCTATCTCGAGGCATCATTTCAGAGCCAGATCTTTTATTCACTTCTGAGAAGGAGATCTTAGAGGAAATGCAAGACCAGCATGTGAGGGGAGTGAAAAGGATAACCATTAAACGCAATGGCGAAATGGTTAATACCAAGCACGTCATTCTGACGTTTAATACTCCTGTCCTCCCTACTCGTGTCAAAGCTGGCTATCTCTCTTGCCCTGTTCGGCCGTATATTCCAAACCCGCTCCGGTGTTTCAAATGCCAGCGGTTTGGCCATTCGAAAATCTCGTGCCGTGGTACGGATACCTGTGCCAGATGTGCCGAACACGGTCACGATAGTAATGGGTGCACCAAAGATTTCAAATGCGTAAACTGCAAGGGAGATCACCCTGCATACTCTAGAAAGTGCTCGAAATGGCTCCTTGAAAAAGAAATACAGGTCATTAAAACTACAGAGAATATTTCGTATCCTGAAGCCAGAAAAATTATGGAATCAAGAACACCTACGACAGGCCTTTCTTACGCTGCTGCAGTTAAAAAAGTCTTAAAATCCTCAAGCACCCAAACAGATGCCCAAACAGAAACAAGTAATAAACCAGGTAACATATTCAAACAACAAAATAATCAAACTAAGTTAGCTAACTCGCCGAAATCAACAAATAATCAACTCAATATTTCAAAATTACCACAAAAAAATTCTAACGAAAATAAAACGCAAACTGTACAAAAACCAAGTACAAGCACCGCAGCTTCATTTACTTTAGACAAATCAAATGAACAAACAAAGAAAACTGCTGAAAAAAAGAAATTGATCAGATCACGTGCAAAAATTGGGGTAGCCGCTAAACAGAGGCCCCCTAACTTTTATAATTTCAAAAAGGAAGACTTTTTATATACTAGCAAGAAAAATAAATTGACGAAATCTCTTCATGAGGAAATAATTCCCCCTCACGAGGAAACTCATGACGTAGAATTTAAAGAGCTTCCGTCATCGGAAGATGAGGGATGGACGGACGTCCCAGCTTCATGAGCTGCCTCTCTTTCTTTTGGCCGTTTTTCTTTTCCTTTTCCTTCATGGCCCTGAGCATTCTTTCGTGGAATTGTCAGAGTTACTCGCATAATGTCACGGACGTCAAAGATCTTGTAGAAACTCACCAACCGGCCATTTTCTGTCTGCAAGAGACATTCTTGTCACCTACTGATAGACCGAGGTTGAAAGGTTTTGAAATGTACCGCAAGGACTGCTTGACAGGAGACCGTCGTTGTGGAGGAGTGGCGATGCTAATCTCCACTGATTACGCATCTAGCCAGCTCAATATCAACACGTCCCTCCAAGCAGTAGCTGCGCGTGTTCACCTTCACTCGTTGCTAACAGTTTGTTCTATGTATATTCCACCTTCTTATGACTTGAGAAGCGTGGAATTGCAGACACTGATCGATCAACTCCCTCCCCCTTTTGTCATCTTGGGGGATTTCAATGGCCATAATCCCCTCTGGGGTAGTCCAAACTCCAATAGTAGAGGGTTGATTATCGAAAACTTTATCTGTGACAATGATCTTTGTGTACTTAACAACGGTGAAAATACATATTTCCATCTTCCTACGCAGACTTACCATGCCATCGATTTGTCAATATGCTCACCTTCGCTTCTGCCACTCTGGGATTTCGAGGTGGAAGGTGGTTTCTACACCAGTGGCCACTTCCCGATCAAGTTAACCTTCACTGGACGCTGCAGCTATAATGAGCAGCAGCAAGCCCGTTTTCGTCTTGATCGAGCTGATTGGTCAGCATTTACCCAGTTGGCAGAAATAACATCGGAAGTTGTGAATGAAACTGACATTGATGTAGCGGTAAGCAGAGTAACTGACATTATCTTAAATGCAGCGAATAATGCTATTCCAAGAACCAGAAGGGGACGGATCAAATTTCCTAAACCTTGGTGGAACTCAGATTGTAGAGAAGCCCAAAAGAATCAGAGAAAAGCTTGGAGCAAATTCCGTCGATATCCGACCACACAAAATCTCGTGGCACTGAAGCGAGCGCGTGCTGAAGCTCGGAGGATACGACGGAAGAGCCAGCAAGAATCGTGGCAAAAATATGTCAGCACAATTACTACGACCACCTCATCCAAGACCGTCTGGCGCAAAATTAAAAAAATTGCTGGGAATTATACAACATCCTGTGCTCCGATTCTACAGAAAAATGGCCAAACATTATCTGACCTAAAAGAAGTAGCCGACTGCTTGGGGACTCATCTGGCAGAAGTCTCCAGTGCAGGCAATTATAACTCAAAATTTTTAGCTTTAAAAAACCGTAAGGAACGAAAAATCCTTACTTTTAACTCAAACATTTTAGACTCATACAATCATAATTTTACTTTTAAAGAACTTGTTTCAGCGTTGAAAAAAACTCGCAATACTTCACCTGGACCGGACGCAATTCATAATAGCATGTTGAAAAATCTGAGTGAAACTTCCTTAAAAAATATACTGCATCTTTTTAACAGAATATGGACTGAACAACGTTTTCCAACAACCTGGACTAAAGCAACAATCATACCCTTATTAAAACCGAATAAAAAACCTGACCAACCTGAAAGCTATAGACCCATAGCGCTTACAAGTTGCCTGTGTAAATTAATGGAGCGAATGGTCAATGCCAGACTCATCTTCATTCTGGAATCCAATCATCTGTTATCTCCCTATCAAAGTGGATTCAGGCCTGGCAGGAGTACAATTGACAACTTGTTACTCCTTGAAACATCAATTAGAGAAGCATTTCTTAAACGAAAACATCTTGTTAGCGTATTCTTCGACATGGAAAAAGCATATGACCGTACCTGGAGACATGGGATTCTCAAAACCCTGCACGAGTATGGGTTGAGAGGGAATTTACCCATCTTTATATCCAATTTTCTTAGACAGCGATCTTTTCGGGTACGTGTCAAGTCTGTTCTGTCGGATACCTTCATTCAAGAAGAAGGTGTTGGTGTACCCCAAGGAAGTGTGTTGAGCGTAACTCTTTTCGTAATTGCAATCAATAGCTTAATCGATCAATTGCCGCCCGCTGTCAAAGGTACCATGTTCGTAGACGACTTCCAAATATCTTTCTCGTCAGCGAGCATGAGTATCATTGAAAGACAGCTTCAAATGGCTATTAATAAAGTCTCACAATGGGCAGAGGAGAATGGCTTCACCTTCTCCACTCAAAAAACTTTTTGTATACATTTTTGCCGTAAAAGAGGTCTCCACCCTGACCCAAACCTATTCATTAACAACCAACTGATATCTGTGAAAGAAAGTGGAAAATTTCTAGGTATCACACTCGACAGTAAACTTAAATTCTTGCCGCACATACAAGAGTTACGAAAGAAATGCTTATTAAAAATGAATATCCTTAAAGTCTTAGCAAACACTTCTTGGGGTGCTGATACAGAGTCCCTGTTAAGAATCTACAGGGCTCTGATACGCTCAAAACTAGATTACGGGAGCCAAGTTTACGGCTCCGCTGCCAAAAGCTATCTCAAAACCCTGGATCCAGTACATAACCAAGCTCTGCGAATATGTACAGGAGCCTTCCGAACTTCTCCGATCAATAGCCTGCACATTATAACGCATGAACCTTCTCTAAGCATTAGACGTCTTAAACTTTCTCTAAATTTCTACTTCAAAATGAAACCCAACACAAATCACCCTTTACATCTGCATATCTTTCATCCATCTAATGTAGACTTATTTCTTCACCGTCCGTCGGTTACTCCCACATTTGGGATCCGAATGCGTCAGGTGCTCTCAAAACTGCAGCTTCAAGATTTCAGAACTTACAACACAATAGAACTCATTGAACCCTGGAGTGAAATAACAGTTCCTACGATCCAAGACCTCGTTATATTCCCCAAAGAAACCACACCCAACATAGTATACCAGCAAATATTCCATGATATTAAAAGTAAATATTCAGAATACAAAGAAATTTACACCGACGGATCAAAGTCAAATGATCACGTTGGCTTTGCTGCAATGATAGACGGTCAAATTATCGCAGAAAAATTAAATTCATCCTGCTCAGTATTTTCCTCAGAAATAAAAGCAATATTTACCACTCTAAAATCAATAGCCCAATCAAACCATAAAAAGTTTGTGATATATACTGACTCGAAAAGTTCAGTTGAAGCCATTTCTCACTGCAATAACAATAGCCACCCTACAGTTATTCAATCCTACAACTTGTACAAAAGTCTAATGCAAAATAATTTTCAGGTTCTATTTTGCTGGGTACCTGGTCATGCGGGAATTCCAGGCAATGAAGCAGTTGATGCAGCCGCCAAAGCTGCAAGTACCCTTGTCGATGCTAGAGTTCCCTTTGATGACATTAAAAATGCCATTTGTGTATGCATTGAAAATCATTGGCAGCTGGATTGGAGTGGGGAAACCCAGAACAAATTACACTCCATCCAGCCATCGACGAAGGGTTTCAGGTATTTAAAGAACACTAGGAGGGAACAAGTTATAATAAACCGTCTCCGCATTGGCCACACCAGGTTCACCCATAAATATATCATAAGTCAAGAACCAGCTCCGATATGCAACAACTGTAATGAAACACAGACGGTGCTCCATATTCTTAGTATCTGCCCAAATTTTAATCACATACGTTTAAAATTTTTTAATACTTTTCATCCGTCATTAAAAGAGTTGATAGGGGATATACCTCATCAAAACCTTCACCCCTTTCTTCAGGAGATTGGTTTCTCCTTTTTAATTTAGTGTATGTTTTGTGTCTATCCTGTGTTTCCGTCAATGTCTGTTTTTCGTTTGTGTTTGTTCTTTTTCATACTTGACAAATAACTTTAAAGCTAACTGTTTTAGCCATATTTTAGTAATCTAACACTTCGAATACATATATGATTCGGTTTTAAGTTTTAAAGTGTACTTTAAGATCTATTTACATTTATATTTTTATTGGTGATAAATCTTTTAAAATAAACCATCGCTTGGCGCAGTATAGCCCATAAGGGCTCTTGCGCCACAAAATCCAAATAAACCAACCAACATTCATTTAAGCAGTAAAATTTTGTTATAGGAAAAAATAACAGGAAATTTTCCCGTTTTTTCCAAGTTATGCACTCTCTCTTATTGTAAAATGTATGCACAATTCTAATATTAATTTTAAAGTATTGCTCTCTACTTTACTCAACAATTGAATCTGAATTTAATTTTTTAAAAAAGTTTTTTCAGCATTTCTAATTGAAATTTCAAAGATACAATCAAAATTTAACAACGTTTTAGGAGAACCTTTTTTTTTCTCTTCCGAAAATTGAAGTTGAATTAAAAAAAAAAATTCGGTTAAAAAAAGCACACATAAAAAGCTTAAAGAAAATATATAACACACTTTTTGGGCTATCGCAAAACCTATATTTTTTCCAGGAAATTAAAAATCTTGCATTTTAAGACACCTTAGATCCTTTATGGAGAAACATGAGTAACTAGTCGGATTTTACTTTGAAAACCATTACTCGCTTTCGAAGTATAATTCGAAAACCTTAAGAAGAGCTTGCAATCAATTAATTTGCATAAAAAATTCAGGTTCGTTTTAATCGTTTATTTAATCACACCATTAGTTGAGCGGTTATGCATAAAGTTTTAACACAGCACTTAAGTACTATTAAAGTCATATAGGTAGTTGTGTGTGTTGTTCACACCACTACATATCGTCGCTTTGGAAGAATAACGTTGCAACTCAAAAAAGCCCATTTTTCAGGAGAGCAATTTTTAACTTTTCAGAAACTTCTATCGCGCTTGTGCTCAAAACTATTGCGACTATTTTAATGAAACTAGCATTAAAAAAACCGCATTTTAATCTCTTTTCTAATGTAGCATGATTGACTTCAATGGCATTTTAACTAATGACGTAATTTTAAAAAGAGTGAAGGTAGTTTGAGTTACATCAGTGTTCTCCAAAAATTGCTCCCTAGCTGATATTTTTGACACTTTTGAGTTGTAACCTTGTTCATATCATAAAGAGCGATTTTTTCTGAATAAAATGATATAAAAATGTCATTTTTCGATTTTTTTGAGTTGCAGCGTTATTCTTCCAAAGCGACGATATGTGTTTGATCACTTCATGAGGATTTATGCGACTACTTTCCACATATTTTAACCATGTATATTGAGTACAGACAAATCACGTTTCGTGTCATATACTCATCAGCTTACATAAGCGTCATTACCACGCATCGCCATGTTAAACTTGAATGCACAATAATTGGCGTAAGAAAACAGTATGAAAATGAAAAAAAAAAAAGCATGAAAACCTAAACGTATCGTATTTAGTTGGACCGTAATGAAAAAATTAACATGTTTAAATTAGGCCGTGCACCTGACTGCAAAATAATTACGTGAGGTCTCAAAAACACCTCCTTTTCGCAGGGGCGGATACAAGGGAGGGGCGATCGCCCTTCCCTTGAGGGACTCTTCTGCAGGAGTTTTTCGACTTTGAAGTTCAAAAAAAGCAATTCTAGATGATCTTCGATGATACTATGAGAAATGGTTCGGATTTGCGGCTCTGATCTGGATTTTTTTCGAAATTGAATAAAAAAACATTTGTAATAAACATGTGTTAACCAGGATATGTGGTAAAAAAGGAGGGGGACAAGTAGAAAAAAAAAAAAAAAAACAATCGCCCCTCCCTTGGAACATTTCTGGATCCGCCCTTGCCCTTTCGATAATGACAATATCCAGTAAGTTACCGCCCGTCAGCCAGGGCAATGACAGAGCTATAAGTCCGCAGCTCGGTTATGACATCTGAGACTGCAGTTTCGTCCTTACTACTACGAGCTCATCAGTCAGGAATAGTCATTAACTACCGAGCTGGAGGCAGATTTCCTCTCAGCGTAACTGACTGCATATTACCTAGGCCTTAACCTTCATTTTTCGAGTTGAACCGTATCATGGCTAGCGGACTCTCGCTGGTTATGATACATTAATTTTATCTATCAGTTTGAAAGTAATCTCAGTTACAATGAGAGAAAATCTGCCTCCAGCTAGGTTATTGACGATTCCTGACTCATGAGTTCCTAACAAGGACGAAATTTCAGCCTCAGGATGCCATAACCGAGCTGTAGGTACATGGTTAAATGACAATATTGTTTCTGAAAAAGTTACAAGGATGTTACCTATATGACAGTACTGGTCGCTAGTTTCTGATTATATATTCTATTTAGAGATAGTTGGTGTAAGAGGATTACACATCCGTTGAACGTAATTACCCTAATTTCCCACGAACTAGTATCAGGGCCGCCGCTACTAGAGATGGGGCCCGGTACCAATTTTAATGCCGGGTCCCCATGCACCCCCTCTCCATCCAATTGAGCATATTTTTATGTCGAGTCGTTTCATTCAGCACATTTGACAATTGTTAAAAAAAAAAGTGAGAAAAATAAGCTTTTTCTCTGGAAAAAACTTTTTTTTAGGTTACGAAAGTGTGCATCTGATTTTATTTTCAGCGTTATTTGGTATCACGTTATTTGGTTTGTACAAACTTCATAATTAATAGTTTGAAATCGCATTTTCACTTGTAATATTGCATTGTTTCAAGTTGCTTCTAACTGAACTCCTTTAAATTTTAAAGTAAATTTTTAAAATTGTAATTCGTAAGTTTTTGTGCAAAATATTTTTTAAATACAGTATCATTGGATGCAAAAAAAAGTTGGATAACATTTTCATGTAGCTGGGAATAAGTGCCCGCCGGGGCTACTTCCCAAGTATACCCCCGTCCCGCCTGCAAACGCATCGGATTTTGCTCGGAGGGTCCTGATCAATCGAAACTCCCTCGTGCACGTGATCCCGTAAACGAGCACGAGGACATCGATTTTCCGGTCAGTAGCCGAAGCACGTGTTATTTCGATGAGCTACGTTTTCATCGGAAAGTGGATATCCTTCCCGATCAAGGTTTTCCCGATGAAAAATAAGCCGAGCTATATTCCATCGAAAAACTAGTATCCTTCCGATCAAATTTCCCCGATGAAAATATGCCGAGCTATATTTCCATCGAAAACGATATCCTTTCCTGATCAAGTTTCCCGAATGAAAAATGTAGCCGAGCTATATTTCATCGAAAAACTATATCCTTCCCGATCAAAATTTTCCCGATATGAAAATTAGCCGAGCTATGTATTCATCGGAAACATGATATCGTTCCGATCAAGTTTCCCCGATGAAAATTTTAGCCCGAGCTATGTTTCAGCGGAAAAAACAGATATCTTTTCCGATCAAATTTTCCCGATGAAAATATGACAAGCTGTATTTCCATCGGGAAACAATTATCGGTTTCGATCAAATTTCCCGATGAAAAATTAGCCGAGGCTATGTTTTTTTTTCACTCGCGAAAACGTATATACTTCCAATCAAATTTCCCGATGAAAAATACGCCAAGCTACAGATTTTCATCGGAAAGAGGTCGTTAATGATCAAATTTTCTGATGAAAATTTTCGCAATCTCAAATTTTTATTAAATATGCAGTGTTGATCTCTTTAATCGTAGACTTGGTGGCGTGATGGTAGAGCGTTGGCTTTCCACGCCGATAACCCGGGTTCGATCCTAGAGTTGGCCATTCGCACGTGGTTGGGAGAAAAAAAGAAAATGATTCAAAATTCATCGCTACGGAACTAAACTGCTCGTATATTGATCCAAGTCTCATCGTATTTTATCCAAAATTGATCCTTAATTCATCGCCACGAGCAACACTGCTCGTATATTGATCTAAATCATATCGTATTTTCATCCTAAATTCATCGCCACGGAACAGCACTGCTCGCGTATTGATCTAAATCACATCGTATTTTCATCCAAAATTGATCCTAAATTCATCGGCACGGGACTGCACTGCTCGTAAATTGCCCCAAATCTCATCGTATTTCGAGCAAAACTCATCGGATTTTGCTGCTCGGATTATGTTTGGCCGATGAGACATATTGGAGCAATTCCCGATGAGAACTCATCGGAATCCGATCATCGGCCGATGAGAATTTCATCAGTTTTCGATGAATGGCCGATCATCGGCGATTAGATTGTGCTGCTAAGGTTGATTCTTGCTCTTAAAGTACAATAGACATTTGTCAATGACAGTTTAGACGTGGTTTTACGATTGAAAGGTTTCTGTAGCTTTTGGTTTTTGGTTGGTTACTTCGGGTTTACTGGCACAAGAGCCTTCACAGGCTATACTGCGCCAAACGATAATAACCCATAAAGCATATAAAAATTTAAAACCATTTTTAAAACAGATATACAAATGGTGTTTAAAATTTTAATAAAACGTCATAAAAAGAAAGGGCTGATATTTTTAAGTGAAAACAGAAACAGACAACTAAAACAAAGGTAAAACACGCAAGACAAAGATAAAACCACTAAATTAGAGATATAAAACCAATTTCGTGTAAAAAGGGGAACAAATTAGGGTGGGGTGTATCCCCAAGTAATTCCGTCAAAGATGGATAAAAATTATTAAAATGTTTAAAACGAGTTTGTTTAAAGTTTGGGCAGTTGCATAGAATATGAAACACTGTCTGGTTGACATTGCAATTAATACATTTAGGCGCTGGTTCACGGCAAAGAAGGTGTTTGTGTGTGAGCCGGGTATGGCCGATGCGAAGACGGGCTATGACGACTTGGTCCCTTCGTTTAATATTTAAGGATTTGAAACCTTTTGTGCAGGGCTGGATAGAGTGTAGTTTGTTTTGTACTTCTCCATTCCATTCATGCTGCCAAGAGTTGTACATACTGCCCGTAATGGATTTTTTTACATCTTCATAAGGGACAAGGTCTTCGCAATCGCCACTTGCGGCCTTAGCAGCTGTATCAGCTGCCTCATTGCCAGCAATGCCTACATGACTAGGTATCCAACAGAAGAAAATTTCGAAGTCATTTTGTTTTAGCCTATGGTATGATTGAAATGATTGAATGACAAAAGGGTGGCTATTGTTGTTACAGTTTGAAAGGGCATCCAACGAGCTTTTCGAGTCTGTGTAAATAATCCACTTTTTTTTATTTGATTTGGCTATTGTTTGGAGAGAGGTGGCTATGGCTTTGCTTTCAGAAGTGAAGACTGAGCAAGAATTATGTAGTTGTTGTGAGATAGTATAACCATTAATTACTGCTGCGAAGCCAACGTGATCATTTGTCTTAGATCCGTCGGTAAAGATTTCGTTATATGAAGAATATTTTTGTTTTACTTCATAGTAGATCTGTTGGTATACCGAATCTGTTGTTGTATCTTTTTGAAAGGTATAGAAATCATGAAGAAAAGTTATGTTACCTTTGTTCCAAGGTTCAATGGGTTCTACTGTGTCGGGTAAATCAAAATCAGGAATCTGTAGGTTGTTGAGCGCCTGTCGCATTCGGATCCCATATGTTGGGATGACCGATGGACGGCGCAGAAATAAGTCAGTATTTGAAGGATGGAAGATATATAAATGCAAAGGGTGATTTTTTTTTGGTTTAATTTTGAAATAAAAATTTAGAGAAAGCTTTAGACGTCTGTTGTGAAGAGAAGGTTCATGTGCTAAAATGTGCAAACTATTAATTGGCGAGGTTCGGAACGCCCCTGTGCAGATGCGCAGTGCTTGATTATGTACTGGAGCCAGGATCTTTAGATAACTTTTGGCTGCGGAGCCATAGATTTGACAACCGTAATCAATTTTTGAGCGTATCAGAGCCCTGTAAATTCTTAACATGGACTCTGTATCGGCACCCCAAGAAGTGTTAGCTAAAACTTTAAGAATATTCAGTTTTAAGGAGCATTTTTTTCTTAACTCTCGTATGTGCGGCAAAAATTTAAGTTTATTGTCGAGTATGATGCCAAGGAATTTTCCTTGTTCTTTTACTAATATTGGCTGATTATTCATTAAAAGGTTTGGGTCGGGATGAAGACCTCTTTTGCGGCAGAAATGAATACAGAAAGTTTTTTGGGGAGAGAAAGAGAAGCCATTTTCCCCTGCCCATTTTGTAACTTTATTTATTGCAATTTGAAGCTGACGTTCAACGATACTCATGTTCGATGATGAGAAAGATATTTGAAAATCATCAACAAACATGGTACCTTTGACAGTGCGGGAGGCAGTTGCTCGATTAAACTGTTGATAGCTATTATGAAAAGTGTTACGCTCAGCACACTTCCCTGGGGCACACCTTCTTCTTGAATGAAGGTATCCGACAGAACAGACTTGACTCGTACTTGAAAAGAACGTCGTTTGAGAAAATTAGAGACAAAGATGGGTAAATTACCTCGAAGCCCATACTCATGCAGGGCCTTAAGGATCCCATATCTCCATGTACGGTCGTATGCTTTTTCAATGTCGAAGAATACGCTCACGAGATGTTTTCGTTTGAGAAATGCTTCTCTAACTGATGTTTCAAGAAGTAGCAAGTTGTCAATTGTGCTCCTCCCGCACCTAAATCCACTTTGGAATGACGATAGTAGATGATTTGACTCCAGTATGAAGATCAGTCTAGCGTTAACCAGCCGCTCCATCAATTTACAGAGGCAGCTGGTCAGAGCTATGGGTCTATAGCTTTCGGGTTGATCAGATGGTTTGTTCGGTTTGTGTAACGGAATTATTATTGCTCGAGTCCAAGATGTTGGGAATTTGTGTTCAATCCAAATTCTGTTAAATAAATAAAGTATATTTTTTAAAGAGGACTTATTTAATTTTTTCAACATGATATTATGTATTTCATCAGGACCTGGTGAAGTATTACTAGTTTTTTGCAAGGCTATAACAAGTTCTTCAAAGGTAAAGTGGGTATTATATGGATTAAAAGTACTTGAGTTAAAATTAAGAATTTTCTTTTCTTTAAAAGATTTTAGAGCTAAAAAGCTGGGATTATAATTTTGTGCCTTGGAGACATCAGCCAGATAAGTCCCCAAGCAGTCAGCCACCTCTTTTAGGTCGGATATTTTTCTGCCATTTTTCTCTAAAATCGGGGCACAGTTTGCCTGATAATTTCCAGCTATTTTTTTAATTTTTCCCCAAACGGTCTTGGATGGGGTGGACGTCGTAATTGTACTGACATATGTTTGCCACGAGTCCCGCTGGCTTTTTCGTCTTATCTTTCGAGCTTCAGCACGAGCTCGTTTGAGTGCAATTAAATTTTGTGTAGTCGGGTAGCGTCGAAATATGTTCCAAGCTTTCTTTTGCTTTTTATGTGCTGTTTGGCAATCTGTGTTCCACCATGGTTTAGGGTATTTAATTTTGCCTTTAGTACTCTTTGGAATTGCAGTGTTTGCAGCTGCCAGGATAGTGTCAGTTACTTTGCTTACCGCTTCATCAATGTCCATATTAATAACCATTTCAGGGGTTATTTCTGCCAACTGGGTAAATGTCGCCCAATCAGCTCGATCAAGGCGAAAACGGGCTTGCTGCGGCTCTTTATTGCTGCAGCGTCCAGTAAAGGTTATCTTGACCGGAAAGTGGCCACTGGTGAAGAAGCCACCCTCAACCTGAAAATCCCAAAGTGGCAAAAGAGTGGGTGAACATATTGCCAGATCGATGGCATGGTAAGTCTGCGAAGGTAGATGGAAATACGTATTGTCACCGTTATTAAGAACGCACAGATCATTGTCATTTATTAGATCTTCTATTATCAAACCTTTACTGTTTGAGTCTGGACTCCCCCAGAGAGGGTTGTGGCCATTGAAATCTCCCAAGATGACAAATGGGGGTGGAAGTTCATCTATCAATGTCTGCAATTCCACGCTTCTTAAGTCATAAGAAGGTGGTATATATACTGAACAGACTGTGACTAACGAGTGAAGGTGTACACGCGCAGCTACTGCCTGAAGGGACGTGTTGATATTGAGTTGGCTAGATGCATAATCATTACAAATCAGCATCGCCACTCCTCCACAACGACGATCACCTAATAAGCAGTCCTTGCGGTACATGTCAAAACCTTTCAACCTCGGTTTATCAGCAGGCGACAGGAATGTTTCTTGCAGACAGAAAATGGCCGGTTGGTGACATTCAGCAAGATCTTTGACGTCCGTGACATTACGCAAGTAACTTTGACAGTTCCAAGAGAGTACGCTCAGGGCCATGAAAAAAAGGGAAGAGAAAAACGGCCAAAAGAACTGGTGGCTCATAAGGCAGCGGCGTCCGTCCATCCTTCGTCATCGGATGGCGGAAGTTCTTCAAATTGAACGTCATCCACTTCTTCGTGTGGGGGAGCAACTTTCTTATGAGAAGTTTTAGTTAATGTTGTTTGCTTGCTATAGAGCAAGAAGTCCTCTTTCTTAAAATTAAAATTTTTCGGAGGCCTCTGTTTAGAGTTCACCCCGATTTTAGCACGCGACTGAATTATTTTCTTCTTTTCAACACATTTTTTTGATCGTTGTGTGTTTGGTGTATTTACTATAACAGTATCAGTAGGTTTTGCGTTTGCTATTTGCATCTCTTTATTTTCATTTTGTTTTTTTGGGGGAGATTTTATGCTATTGGGTTGTATAGTTTGAGGTTTGGGTTTGTTTGGTTGATTGGCGTTAGTTTGAGTTTCTGCTTCTGTTTGCGTGCTGGAAGATTTAAAAACTTTTTTAACTGCAGCGGCATAAGATATTCCTGTTGTAGGGGTGCGAGAGTCAACTATTTTTCTTGCATCTAGATATGATATTTTCTGCGTTGTTTTAAGAACCTGAATTTCCTTCTCAATGAGCCATTTAGAGCATTTTTTGGAGTATGCGGGGTGATCTCCCCTGCAGTTGACGCATTTGTGATCCTTAGAGCATTCGTTGCTGTCGTGGCCGGGCTCCGAACATCTGGCGCAAGTATTTGTGCCACGGCACGAGATCTTAGAATGCCCAAACCGCTGACATTTAAAGCATCGAAGCGGATTTGGGATATAGGGTCGAACTGGACAGGAGAGGTAGCCAGCTTTGACACGTGAAGGGAGGACAGGCGTACTAAACGTTAAGATGATATGCTTAGTAGGTAATACTTCGCCATTACGTTTGATGGTGATTCTTTTCACTCCGCTTACGTGCTGGTCCTTCATTTCTTCTAAGATCTCCTTCTCCTGAGTAAAGAGGAGATCTGGCTCTGAGATGACTCCCCGAGAAAGGTTTAAAGTTGAATGTTCAGAAACAGTAACTAAGTAAGAGCCTAATTGTTTCATGGACATTAACGGTTTAATTTGCTTTTTGTCTTTGATTTCTAGAAGCAGTTCGCCATTGCGTAACTTTTTTACAGAATCATATTCCCCAATTTGATGTAATAGAGCTTTATTGATAAGAAACGGTGAAACTTTACTTAAATTTAAATCAGAGTCGTTGCGTTTTATTATAAAGAATTTCGCATTGTTTGTCATCACGTTCTGACGCTCCCCACTAGGGGGAGAAAGGTTTTTTTCTTGAGTATCCATAAGCGGACCGGAGAACTGGGGGGAAAAGTGGGGTCGAGCCCCTGCGTAGCCCCCCTACACAGGGGTAAGGCTGCATACGACAGGGTTCGCCAGCTAGCCCTGAAGCCTCCCGTAAGCGATACCGCTCGGCCCCGGTACCACGCAGCCATCGGCACGGTCGCCACACCTTGGCTTGGGCTTGTTCCGAAATTTGGTAAGTGTGATGAGGGAAGGAAGGAGAAACAAATTCCTTCCCGCCGATATTCTGTTTGAGCAACTGGGGGTCACGACTCCGCCCAAGAGCTCGCCCCGAACTCACCACACCGCAAGCCCCCCCACCACGACAAGGTAAACGGACAACGGGGGGGCTGTAGCTTTTGGAGAGCGGTGCATTTTTCTTTGCGCAGGCGTATTTCCTTCATTAGTGTTTGTACAAGCAATTGTTTCATGTTGAGACTCGGCAATGGAAAGCCAGGTGTTTTTTTTTTTTTTTTGAAAAACAGCTTTTTTTTGATGAAATTATTGACACTATTACTGGAAAAACATGTTCATAACCTTACGGGCTCCCCAAAGCTCCGGGCCCCGGTACTAGAGGTCCAGTATCCCCCCTCAAACGGCGGCCCTGACTAGTATAATAACTAGAATAAAACTAGTTATTCCGTTGAGTTGCACAAGTACTGCTCTGCCCATCAAAACGATTCCAAAAAGGGACGAAAATTATTCAATTGTGTTAAAAGTTTTCAAAATGCTTAAAAAATACATGACGCTCATACCAGAAACGGCTAAGCCATGCCCGAATCTACCGATAAAAGCTTTAAAAGGAGCAATAAAAGATCCATGCTTTCCTGGGAGATATAAAAATTCTATCACTGTCTTAAAAGAATTTAGCTCGGAACTTTCTCTCTGAAAATAAGGTTAGCGCTGTGGAATAATGTTTGTCTTGGGAAAGAAAAGCGCTGATGAAAAAACCTCGAGTCTTACTTTTCTTCGGAGAGTTTTTGCAGCTGTTTTTAAAGGGACGAACCTTGGCGTATAGATTTGACCCGAGTTCGTTTTAAAGCTAAAAATGATTATTTTAATGGGGGAGTTCTTCGAATAAGTTTGGACTTCCGTCGGTGGCAATACTTTAAAAGTTAGTTACTCCGTGAGAGAATCTTTAAAAGAGAACTATTTCTTCTTCGGTCGGAGCTGTTTGCTTTTACTGGGAATTTAATTAGAAAATGTTCTTATCTGGAAACTTTTGTTGTATTGCAGAAATTGGGGGGATGTAAAGGCGCTGAAAAACTTTTTAAAAGCGAAGATTTAAAAAAATCAAGTGATGGCTCCTTTTCTCCTTTTTATTTTTTGAATTCCATTTAACATCAGGTGTGCCCATCTCTGCACGAGCAATGGCTCACCCCTCAAATACATTGAAGACCCCTCAAAACAGGGGCCCCCAAAATAAAAATATCCTCCTGAAAACACCCTCGTAAAAATTTTAAAGTCACTGTCTGACCCCCCCAGCACCTCCCTTTTGGTGGACACCTCTGACAGGGGTGCCCATTCCTCAAGAGCAATGGCCCCTTTTTAAAGACCCCCCTCAAAACGAAAGCTTATAAAACAGAAAAATTTCCCTGAAAACACCCCCTAAAAATTTCAATGGCACTGTCTGCTCCATGACCCCCTCTCCCCTCCTCTTAATGAGTCCCCGCATTAAAATTTACTTTTGTTAACGGCGTGCGCAGAAATTATTTGTAAAAAATAATTTTAAAATCAAAATGAAGTGAACATGACCCACCATATCTAACAGAACGGGCCCACCTTGAAAGCAACCGAGGTAATCCCCATGACCAATCCGATCCAGTTTGTAGCTGGCCAATCTAATCACTACCTCGATTTACTATTGCAATTTATCGATACTAATTACAGAGCATAATCGAGTATCAGTTCGGGAGCATAATTAATATCGATGAAGAAAATTTTCAACATAAAAAGACTCACGAAAGGAGCTGCTCTGTGTTTCAAGCTGTGAGCACATTGTTTCAGTAATAAAGATTCATCATTATTAACGATACGTTGCCGCCATTAATCGAGATGTATTGGAGAACATAAAAAAAATCTGCACGAGGCTCAGGAATAGGGAACAAAGAAAAATCGCCGTGAGTAATCTTCAGCTTATCACAAGCACCCTTTTCAATGAAAAAAGAGTTTTCGCTCTCTCCCTTCCATTTTTCTCTTTACTGCTCGCTGGGGCTTATTTCGGGGATCAGGCAGGATTTATGGCCGGGGTCCTGTTGCCGACATCCGGCACTGTGGATCTAAGCTGAGAAATCCCCCGGACTGTAGCAGAAATGGGAAAGAGCCATTAATCCGGTACTTTATGGTGTACTTTGCATTAGAGTAGAGACAGCGGAATTTTTTTCTTTCTTTTTTTTTTCTTTCTTTTTTTTTGTTTTGACAAAAATTCCATATATACTTGGATGCTCTGAATTGGCTTGATAAAATTTCACGAATTCATTCATTTTGAAAATACTATCGTCCCTTTCGTAATCGGGTAACGAATAAACGAATACCCCGCTTATACGAATAAAATATATGGGAACCGAATATTTCCCATGCTATACACGCAGTGTTAAAGATCCCCGCTTAAACAAATACCTGGCTTTATCGAATAATTTATCTTGTAACCGACAGTATTCGTTTAAGCGGGGCTGACAGTAAAATGCCTCACTGAGCTTTTCTCAATGTTCATAGAAAGAAGAAACCATTCATTTATAATTTGTAAACAGTCTCAATAAAAATCAATACCGAATACATTTATTATGGAAATCCTCCCGACGAACTTTTCAGACCAAGCTAAAGTGAAACCGCGAAGAGATGGCAGGTTGACTGGAAGCGGAAACAGACCACTTCATTTTGAACTAGGTTGGATTAGCGAGAACGTACGAGTTCACTGATTACGCCTTCTTGCAGATCCAACCTATTTCAAAGTGAAGTGGTCCGTTTCCGCTTCCTGTCGACCCGCCATCTCTTCGCGGGGAAACTATATCGGTGAGGTTTATTATTTCTACTCTTTTTTTGCGGAATCTAGAAGTCCTTTATTGACATTAACTTGAACGAATGTTTGTGTGTATTCATGTTTGTGTGTTTGTTTGTATGTAGCATGCATGTATCTATCTATCAATAAACTTTCAATTGATGATTCATTAAACTGCCGAAAATCAATACCGAATACATTTATTATGGAAATCCTCCCGACGAACTTTTCAGACCAAGCTAAAGTGAAACCGCGAAGAGATGGCAGGTTGACTGGAAGCGGAAACAGACCACTTCATTTTGAACTAGGTTGGATTAGCGAGAACGTACGAGTTCACTGATTACGCCTTCTTGCAGATCCAACCTATTTCAAAGTGAAGTGGTCCGTTTCCGCTTCCTGTCGACCCGCCATCTCTTCGCGGGGAAACTATATCGGTGAGGTTTATTATTTCTACTCTTTTTTTGCGGAATCTAGAAGTCCTTTATTGACATTAACTTGAACGAATGTTTGTGTGTATTCATGTTTGTGTGTTTGTTTGTATGTAGCATGCATGTATCTATCTATCAATAAACTTTCAATTGATGATTCATTAAACTGCCGAAAATCAATACCGAATACATTTATTATGGAAATCCTCCCGACGAACTTTTCAGACCAAGCTAAAGTGAAACCGCGAAGAGATGGCAGGTTGACTGGAAGCGGAAACAGACCACTTCATTTTGAACTAGGTTGGATTAGCGAGAACGTACGAGTTCACTGATTACGCCTTCTTGCAGATCCAACCTATTTCAAAGTGAAGTGGTCCGTTTCCGCTTCCTGTCGACCCGCCATCTCTTCGCGGGGAAACTATATCGGTGAGGTTTATTATTTCTACTCTTTTTTTGCGGAATCTAGAAGTCCTTTATTGACATTAACTTGAACGAATGTTTGTGTGTATTCATGTTTGTGTGTTTGTTTGTATGTAGCATGCATGTATCTATCTATCAATAAACTTTCAATTGATGATTCATTAAACTGCCGAAAATCAATACCGAATACATTTATTATGGAAATCCTCCCGACGAACTTTTCAGACCAAGCTAAAGTGAAACCGCGAAGAGATGGCAGGTTGACTGGAAGCGGAAACAGACCACTTCATTTTGAACTAGGTTGGATTAGCGAGAACGTACGAGTTCACTGATTACGCCTTCTTGCAGATCCAACCTATTTCAAAGTGAAGTGGTCCGTTTCCGCTTCATGTCGACCCGCCATCTCTTCGCGGGGAAACTATATCGGTGAGGTTTATTATTTCTACTCTTTTTTTGCGGAATCTAGAAGTCCTTTATTGACATTAACTTGAACGAATGTTTGTGTGTATTCATGTTTGTGTGTTTGTTTGTATGTAGCATGCATGTATCTATCTATCAATAAACTTTCAATTGATGATTCATTAAACCTGCCGCACACGTAGAGAGGGGTCTTTTCTCCCACCATCAAGTCCAATACGATGATACACAATGAGGTAACATTCCTATCTATTCCTATTAATCTGTAAATTTATTTGCGGGAAATTTTACGACTGAAGAATTTCGGACTCTGAAAACTTTATTCAGAGAATGAAGTGATTTGACATTGGACATCTGACACCCTGAGGTCCCCCGCATCTACCGTTTGAAAAATGAAGTGATTAAGAAATAAAGTACTTATGCTTATTTGAAAAACTTGCTGCAGTGCAAGAGTCTTCAAAAGACTGAAGCGACACTTAAATATATGTAACACCATTATGTCAGAAAGGTGGGGCGAAGGTTTAAATCGTTTCGCTGCCAGAAAGTCTGAAAATCGTTGGATGTTTTCCAGGAATGCACATCGGAATTCATTATTCTTTCTGAAAGTTTGTTTCCATTGACAGGATGGGAGTTTGGCGTGCAACGACCTCATATTTGGCGAATATTTCATTTTCTTTAGGGTTGCTCTGTTGACGACATATGTGCCGAAAGGTAGTTCGATCTCAAATTCATTTTCCCGAAAAGATTTTTGGAAATAAATTCCGAATGTCAAATATGTTTTTCATCTCGATAAGTAAAAAGCAGAAGAATAATTTATTACACGGGATTTACTATGCGGAAGGCAGTATTTTAGGCATTTAATTTTTAAAAACTCCACTGGAAGTAGGTTATGGGTGAACCTTTGTCAGAAAAGCAAGAAAGAAAAAAAAAACTACGAGTGGTTTTATGGTTATGGGAGTTAACTAACGTTAGTTTAAACCAGTGGTTGGAAAAACTACATATTTTTCGTAGCGAACTACAACTACAACTACTTGTTTATAAATGTAGTTAACTACAGCTACAACTACTTTTTTTTTAACGTAGCGAGCTACACTACTTTTGAAATGTAGTTGCTACTTCGCTACTTTTAAAAAAATAAATAAATAACAAGAATCGACCGAATGAAGATCGACCGAAAAAATTCGAAGAGCGGTTTAGATTAAAAAATTACCTCATTCGAATATGGAATAAAAATATGAATTGTCTTTGAATTTATTTGTTACTTTTCCTTTTTGTTCCTTTTTGTTGCTAAATTTATCCTTTTTAGATTTTTTTTTACAACTTTTTCGAATATTCGCTACAAGAAAAACCTTGTATTTTTTTCCTTCGTTCTCTCTTTTTAAAATTTTCTTCATTTGTTTCTTTATTTTTTTAATTTAAAAGTAGTTTTCAGAATTCGCTACAAACTACTATTTTTTTGTATCGCGCTATTCACTACTCTACTTTTTTTTAAAAGTAGTGCGCTACACTACAAACTACTAAAAAATGTAGCTACTACAGTAGTTTCGCTACTTGTAGCGCGCTACTTCCGACCACTGGTTTAAACACCAATAAAAAAAAGCAACCACCTTCAGTTTTTTAGCCTACTTTCCCGTTAAAAGTAAAAGAAAGATGAAAAAAAGTAGGTTAATGCATCTAAAAAATATCGGCAAGTCCAAAAAATATCGCCAAGTCTAAAAAATATCGCCAAGTTAAAAAAATAAAAAGGTAAAATGAATATCGAAAAATTAAAAATTTGAAAGTAGGGTATTGAGATGGGGAATTTGTGTGTCTGTCCGTCGGTCTGTCGGTCGGTCGGTCTGTCTGTCCCCCCCTAATAACTTTTGAATGAACATTCCGATTTGGACAAACTTTTTTCGTTGGAAAGATCTCGGCGAGTACAGCTCATTCCCATATTTGATTTTTCGATTTGAATAATTTTTGGTTCAACTTTGAACCGTTCAAACAACCTGTCCTGCGATGCTAATTTTTGAGTGAACAGTCCGATTTGAACAAACTTTTTTTTGTTCGAAAGATCTTTTCAAGGATACTTCATTCCTGTATCTACATTTTCGATTTGAACAATTTTTCGTTCAACATTGAACCGTTCAAACAAGCTGTCACCCCTAATAACTTTTGAATGAACAGTCCGATTTAAACAAGCTTTTTTTTTTTTTTTGTTCGAAGCATCTCGGCAAGGATATTACTTTATTACCGTATTTAAATTTTCAATTTGAACATTTTTGGTTCAACATTGAACCGTTTAAGCAACCTTTCTCCACCTAATAACTTTTAAATGAACCGTCCGAATGGAATGGAAACTGTTTTTTGTTAGAAATATCTCGGCGAGTACAGCTCATTCCCATATTTGATTTTTCGATTTGAACAATTTTTGGTTCAACTTTGAACCGTTCAAACAACCTGTCCTGCGATGCTAACTTTTGAGTGAACAATCCGATTTGAACAAACTTTTTTTTGTTCGAAAGATCTTATCAAGGATACTTCATTCCGGTTTTTTACATTTCCGATTTGAACAATTTTTCGTTCAACATTGAACCGCTCAATCAAGCTGTCACCCCTAATAACTTTTGAGTGAACAGTCCGATTTAAATAAATTTTTTTTGTTCGAAGGATCTCAGCAAGGATACTTCATTACCGTACTTAAATTTTCCATTTGAGCATTTTTTCGTTCAACATTGAACCGTTCAAGCAACCTTTCCCCACCTAATAACTTTTGAGTGAACCGTCCGAATGGAATAAACTTTTTTTTGTTTGTAAGATCTCGGAGAGCCTTTCTCATACATTCCCATACTTCGCTTTTTGATTTGAACAATTTTTCGTTCAATATTGAACCGTTCAGAAAAAAAATTAACATTAGCGTCTACGGGAATTTAATGTTGATCCTGAACTTAAAGTCGGATTTCCTTCAAACTAACTTTGTAAGAAAATGGTTTTGATAAATAATGTTTGTAAAGTACTTTTCTGAGTAATCTTCTGTGATGACTGATTCCGACTCCGACTCCGCAAATATGGCGGAAATGCTGGCTCAGAAAAAAAAAAGACTGACTGTGCAGACGATTTTTTGTTTATTTATTCAATTGTTTTATTATTATGATTATTTTTTTTTCTTGGCAGACGATTTTTTTATAACAAAAATTTTTCATTCACGAGAACATTTTATTCTTTATATGTATTTAACAACTGGCAACGGATTAAAAGTGAAATTCGAGACATTTTATTAACGGACGAGTTTTTTTTCCTTTTTTTTTTCCTTTCTTTGATAAAATGTGTTTTTATGCTCTTTGTACTTTTATTTATTTATTTATTTATTTTATTATTATTATTATTATTATTATTATTATTATTATTTTGAAAACGATGGAGAATTTTTTCTACGGAGGAACTGTAACAGTTACACTCTTTAAAAGGTGCGACAAAACTTTATTTATTCGTTAATTACTTTTTACGTGTCTATTTCATCTGATGAGAAGGGTATATTTTGCTTTTCGAAATCAGCTCCAAGTGCTAAAAAGGTATGTTTGACATAATTTTCAGTCTCAGATAATCAAGAGAATAATGATCAGATGCGAGAATGCCGATGTCGATGTACGGGAAAGTAGGCTCGTTTAGTTCTTGACAGAACTTCTTGTCTTATACTACTAAAAGAAATTTTTGATAATTTACGTTAATGCATTATACTCTGTTACTTTAAAGTAGGCGTATCAAGTTTAGAAATTTGGTGTCGTCTCCATGGACGAAAGAAAACGGCTACACTTTTTTAATTCACTGCTGTTGAGGCATTTCATTTATTGTATGTTTGTCATATTAGGCTTACGGTTTTTATTATATCCTCATTTCTCAGTTGTTTCTAAATGTTTTTTAACAAGGCATACATAAAGGGCATACATAAAGCACAAATTTCAAAGAAAAAGTTATGCTTTTTGAAGTTGATTTTGCAATTGAATAAAGTTGTCGCTCAAAGGATTTTTAATCGCTTGCATTTGACCATTGTTTCAAAAGCTAAGTGAGAAAAAAGTCAATAGCACCGTAACTGTGACAATCATAAGGGGAAAGATGCGGAGAGTGGAAAATTAATTTGGCTTTGATACGCCATCTCTCGTTAACATAGTAGAGTCGAATAGAACGTCACTACAATGATGAAATTCATGGCTTGGTTAGGAAATGGTAAATGCATAAAACATAGAACAATCACAGGTAAGAAGGATTTTACCTTTCAAGATGAAAAATATTGTTACAAATCTTGTAAATAGTTGTTGTTTTTCCTGCCTTGCATCATTTTCATTAGTTTTGGTTTTAT
Organism: Uloborus plumipes; assembly: GCA_038373865.1. NCBI lineage: Eukaryota > Metazoa > Arthropoda > Arachnida > Araneae > Uloboridae > Uloborus > Uloborus plumipes. The sequence goes on along the minus strand of JAXGGA010011468.1, from coordinate 3,950 downwards.
CTGACGTCATGTTGCAAAAGTATCTGAAGATATCACTTTTATCACTTGTATACCGGCCTTTAGTCTGTGGAGTTAGCGACAAAAACAGCCGAAATATTTCACTTCCGGATACCAGTGTAAAATTTGGTACAGAGCTTAGGTACATATATAAGAACAAAAAACCGCCGGGAGACACTTGATCAGGGGTCATGAACTCCCGTTATGACGTCATCAAGATGGCCGCTTTTACAGGTAATACGTTCGTTTAATTGCTTAAAACTCCATCATACATTAAAATATTGTAAAACTCAAATGTATCATCTGAAAGATCTTTAAAAGAGCTATTTAGAAATATTTAATTTTTCTTTCTGAGGTCAAGGGCCCACCTGTAATGACGTCATCAAAATGGCCGCTTTTACAGGTAAATACGTTTGTTTAACTCCCCCTAAAACTCCATCATAGATTTAAATATTGCAAAACTCAACTATATCATCTGAAAGCGCTTTAAAAGAGCTATCTAGAAAGACTTAATTTTTCTTTCTGAGGTCAAGGTCTCACCCGTGATGACTTCATCAAAATGGCCGCTTTTACAAGTAAATACGTTCGTTTAACTGCTCAAAACTCCATCATAGATTCAAATACTGCAAAACTCAAATGTATCATCTGAAAGCTCTTTAAAAGAGCTATTTAGAAAGATTTAATTTTTCTTTCTGAGGTCAAGGTCCCACCTGTACTGACGTCATCAAAATGGCCGCTTTTACAGGTAAATACGTTTGTTTAACTCCCCCTAAAACTCCATCATAGATTCAAATATTGCAAAACTCAAATATATCATCTAAAAGCTCTTTAAAAGAGCTATCTAGAAAGATTTAATTTTTCTTTCTAAGGTCAAGGGCCCACCTGTGATGACGTCATGTGAGGCCATTTTGATGACGTCATTACAGGTGGGACTTTGACCTCAGAAAGAAAAATTAAATCTTTCTAAATAGCTCTTTTAAAGAGCTTTCAGATGATATATTTGAGTTTTGCAACAATTGAATCTATGATGGAGTTTTAGGGGGAGTTAAACGAACGTATTTACCTGTAAAAGCGGCCATTTTGATGAAGTCATCACAGATGGGCCCTTAAAATTAGAAAGAAAAATTAAATCTTTCTGGATAGCTCTTTTAAAGAGCTTTTAGATGATATATTTGAGTTTTGCAATATTTGAATCTATGATGGAGTTTTAGGGGAAGTTAAACAAACGTATTTACCTGTAAAAGCGGTCATATTGATGACGTCATCACAGATGGGCCCTTAAAATTAGAAAGAAAAATTAAATCTTTCTGGATAGCTCTTTTAAAGAGCTTTTAGTTGATATATTTGAGTTTTGCAATATTTGAATCTATGATGGAGTTTTAGGGGGAGTTAAACAAACGTATTTACCTGTAAAAGCGGCCATTTTGATGACGTCATCACAGGTGGGCCCTTGACCTTAGAAAGAAAAATTAAATCTTTCTAAATAGCTCTTTTAAAGAGCTTTCAGATGATATCTTTGAGTTTTGCAATATCTGAATCTATGATGGAGTTTTAGGGGGAGTTAAACAAACGTATTTACCTGTAAAAGCGGTCATATTGATGACGTCATCACAGGTGGGCCCTTGACCTTAGAAAGAAAAAATAAATCTTTCTAAATAGCTCTTTTAAAGAGTTTTCAGATGATGTATTTGAGTTTTGCAATATTTGAATCTATGATGGAGTTTTAAGCAGTTAAACGAACGTATTTACCTGCAAAAGCGACCATTTTGATGACGTCATCACAGGTGAACCCTTGACTTCAGAAAGAAAACTTATATCTTTATAAATAGATCTTTTAAAGCGCTTTCAGATGATATAGTTGAGTTTTGAAATATTTAAATATATGATGGAGTTTTAGGGGGAGTTAAACAAACGTATTTACCTGTAAATGCGGCCATTTTGATGACGTCATTACAGGTGGGCCCTTGACCTCAGAAAGAAAAATTAATTTTTTCTAAATAGCTCTTTTAAAGGGCTTTCAGATGATACGTTTGAGTTTTGCAATATTTGAATCTATGATGGAGTTTTAAGGGGAGTTAAACAAACGTAGTTACCTGTAAAAGCGGCCATTTTGATGACGTCATCACAGGTGGGCCTTTGATCTTAGAAAGAAAAATTAAATCTTTTTAAATAGCTCTTTTAAAGAGCTTTCAGATGATATATTTGAGTTTTGCAATATTTGAATCTCTGATGGAGTTTTAGGGGGAGTTAAACAAACGTATTTACCTGTAAAAGCGGCCATTTTGATGACGTCATTACAGGTGAGAACTCTACCTCAGAAAGAAAAATTAAATCTTTTTAAATAGCTCTTTTAAAGTGCTTTCAGATGATATATTTGAGTTTTGCAATATTTCAATCTATGATGGAGTTTTGAGCAGTTAAACGAACATATTTACCTGTAAAAGCGGCCATTTTGATGACGTCATCGCGGAATGACCTTGACCTCCGATCAAGTGTCTCCCGGTGTTTTTTTGTCCTCCTATGTGAATTTAAGCCCCACATAAAATTTCAGACTGGTATCCGGAAATGAAATATGTTTGCACTAACTCCACGGACTACTTGTAACGTTTTGTAGTTTTTACACTTGCCCTGCATTTAATAAGCGTGAAGACATTTTTCGCTCGGAGTGTTTTCTTTTTTTTCTTTTTCTTTTTATTGCTAGAACTTTCTCAATGGATTATTTCAAGTTATGAATGATTTGGAACACTCCGGATGTTACTAGAATGTTGTCGGGAATTCGTTTCGTGTATAAATAGCTGGCCTTGAACACAAGTCAGTCAGTTTTTCTCAGATTGGATTATTGAGAGGCTCGTTTTTATTCGCTTTGGGCGAATGTTGTTTTTGCTTTTGTAATTTCTTAATTACTGTTCACGTTAGATACGTGGTGCTGAGTTACTGTTGAGAGTACAGTGTATTGTTTGCTGCATAATTGCTGGATGTTTAGCAATTGTTTCCTGCTCTTATTGTAAATAGTGTACATACTTGTAAATAAATTTATAGTTACTTCCTCAAGATTTTAATGCTCATTTAAAGAAAGTTGAAGGTGCTACGGACTCGTTACAATATCTTCAAGAAGAAATAATTGATTCATTGAACTCAATTTCAATTGCGAAAGATGATTACGTTCAATAAATTCAATCAATTTAGTTGATTAGAATAATACATTCGTCCAGAACTAAAAGAGCTTAACTTGCAGACTTCCAACATAGAATTTGTAACGCTAGTTATACCTCTTTCTCATGACCTTTCCTTCGTTAAGCTTAGGTTCAGAATTATTTACGGCATACATCTTCAACAAAAACCAAGGCCACCAGGGGCCCTAAGGCCAAGGCTGGCCTCTTGTCAGTTTGGTTGTCAGATTTCTCCCCCATGTAATTTAATAAAATTTACTAATCTGATTCCAATTACTAATCTTATTCTTTTTTGCAAGTCGGTCTGATCACAACCGGGAAAATTAAGATGCAGGCACCTAGAATAGAAATGGAAGGAAGCAGTAGCGTACATAGACTAAGATGCGCTCCCCCGCAAGATTTATAAGTGCGCCCCTGCCCCCTATTAAAATGTAAAAAAAAAAATACTTTCCCCGCCCTACTAAAAATGACCCGTAGAAATCAATAGAAAAATCTATTGATATCAGTTCAGTTCTATTGATATGAACTGATTTCTACGGATGTCTCTATTGATATCAATAGAGCTATTGATATCTGTAGCCTATTGATCATATCCTCAATGGATATCAATAGATTTCTACGGATGTCTCTATTGATATCAATAGAGCTATTGATATCTGTAGCCTATTGATCATATCCTCAATGGATATCAATAGATTTCTACGGATGTCTCTATTGATATCAATAGAGCTATTGATATCTGTAGCCTATTGATAATATCCTCAATTGATATCAATAGATTTC
>JAXGGA010011467.1:0-42327 GCA_038373865.1 Uloborus plumipes | reverse complement strand
TTATTAGCTGCAAAACAAACTTGAAAACAAGACTCATTAGCACTTCCAGCTCTCTTTCCCAAATCAATTCAGGCTCAAGGCAAGCTTATAAGTTTGATCGGCGGTCCCCCCCTCCCCCCATAAAACTTATAAAACTTACACCACTCAGATTCTTACCCCCCTAATCGCCGGGCCCCTAGTTTCCGACTAGGCTGAGATTGCTTCTCAGCGCACTGATTCAATTAACAGGGTACTTTTTTGGTCCCCATTTATAAGCATTTGTAATCCTCGAGGGATTTTAATAGCTAAACATGTCTTCAAACGCTTCTAAACATGTTAATATCAACAAGACCACACAAAAACGGATACGTTCACAGACCCTCTGCTTTGTTGGACGCTCACCAAGCTTAGACAAAAGTTACTTTAAAAAAAATTCCATGTACAAATGCTTAAAAACCTTGAAAATTTTGTTAAATGTAGCTGTAAACCTTGAATTTTAAAGTTTCTAACACAAATAGAGGGGAGGAGGGCATCAAGTTGCGCGAAACTCAGCTCCTTGATTAAAAAAAATATTCTGCGTAATGCAAAAATCATATTCCAGCATTTTTTGTAGCATATTTTCAAAAATAATTTTTTGTGACTCGCATGTTTCATTTCTGACTATTCATTAAATACCTAATTCAGTATTTTAGAAGTTACTTTGTAATTGATTCTTTTATTAATATGTTAAGCACGAGAAAAAATATTACCCTACCTGTATTCTTTTTCGTTTTCTGCAGTACTAGTGATTGAAAAAGAAATTGTCGTTATAAGTATTTTTTAATATCTATTTTTAACCTTTAAAAGATGTGTCTTTCAAAGTTTTAACAATTTCGTAAGACTGTCCAATCAACTATTAAAACGTCAGAGACTGGAAAGTGCAAATGAAATGCTTTAAAGAATTTTAACTGTTCCAGAGTCTTTGAAAATCATTAAATACCTTTTTGAAACTCCTTCAAAAGTGCTTCAATCCTATTTCTTATAAATAGTTAAAACATGAATTAACTAAATGGCCAGAATGTTACTCTCTCGTTAATTATTTTTTAAATCTCTACACTATTTCTTTTAAAGAATTTTATGTGTTTTATAATATTGGTTATTTTATGTCACTAACAAGTGCTGTGTCTGTCGGTGAGTTGGAGAACTGATCAAAAACTACTATGTAACTATAGTGAAAACCGATGTAAGCAAGTGAAAATGTGTTAATCCTTTCTCCTCCCTTGTCTTTCCTCTCTGTCGCTTAATGTTAATCGTTTGTTAAACTAAACATTTTTTTATGCTTTGATTAATCTTAATTTGCAAAAGAATGCAGAAAATTTATGAGATTGTTGTTTGCCTACTTCCAACACGTTTTTGAAGTCCCAATTGCCCTCAAAATGCAGAATTTTAAAACTTTTTTTCAAAAATTTTCCCGGGGGAGAAACCCCCGGACCCCCTAAAATTACGGATATTCCACCCCATTTAAAAAAGTTGTCATTACATATCTCTCCATCTCCAATAAAAGTCAGTTCAAGAAAGTAATAAGAATAAAGAAATGAAAAACACACACATCAAACATCGTGGGGGGGGGGGGGCAGCTAGAAATTAGACTCATAGCACACACAAAAATGTATGTGTGTTTGGTCAATGTGCGAAACTCTGGGCCCCTCCCGAAATTTTTTTCTGGATACGGCCTTGTTTCAAGAAGTCGCTTCCTGTCTTCGTGGATCTTAGGGGGTCGTTGACAGGAATTTTGGCTCCATTTCAAAACATTAGCCGCTACATCAATGGAAAAGCGACAGCAAAAGGGGGCCGGATTTCGTTCCAAAAACGGCCCTCCACTACGCAGCTTAGCCGGGACGTCGCCGACCATCGCGGCTTTCAAACTCAAAAACAACGGCGAGACATAGCATACATATTGAGCCACGCAGGACGTCCAGCACTTCCTACTGTCGAGCAGAATCCCAGCAAGAGTGTTTTCTAACTGCGCTCACACGCGCCGAAAACTTTCAGTGTCCTTGAATGCCCCCACTCTGATTGGTCTAAAAGTATCTGGCGATCCGGGGCTCAAAATTCCCGGCTGAATGCCGTTTGATGCATCAATGTAAAAAAAGTCGTTGTAGCTTTGAGTGTATAAACCTTGGAACTCATCTGCATTTTGCGGACATCACATTTCCGGGCTCGGTTTCTCGTGGGACAAGAATGGGGGGTGTATTGGAAACTTAATTAAAATGACTTGAAAATGTGATAAACATCACAGTTGGGATAACCATTATTGTTCGCAAACTATCTGCCATACTTGAATTGCATAAGCAAGAAACGAAAAAATGTGAAATTGTTTAACGATTGAAAGTGGCTAAATACACGATTTCCTGCACAATTAAGAGATTAAAAACTCAAACATGATGGTGACAGGTCAGGAAGAAGAAGAAAATGCACAGTTAACACATCTAGCGACCAGAAAGTGGTCAAAAAGCGAGTTTAACGAAATCCTAGGATTTCAATGAGAAAGGTTGCTAGAGGGGTGAAAATCAGTATAGAAACCACTCGTTTGATGGTAATTGTTGAGCTTGGTCTTCTCCCTTACAAAATGAACGAGGCTTAAAAGCTAGCAGCAAAGAACAAACGAACAAGACTTCAAAAGAGGAAAGAACTGTTAAGCGTTCCGCAGATGATCGATGGAAAACATCTCTCTTCACAAATGAAAAACTGTTCTCAATTGAACAAACTCAAAATAGCCATAATGATAGAGTTTGGTCAGCAGAAGCACCTGGAACTTTTTTAATTGTTGGCGGCGTCAACTACCCCTATCTGCAATGGTTTGGGGTGGGATATGTGCTAGTAGGGAAACACCACTTGTTTTTGTCGATCAAGGGATAAAAAATAATCAGCAAACATACCGCAAACTCATTTTGGATGATGTTGTCTTACCTTGTTCGCAAAAGTTCTTTGAAAACCAAAGATGGACCTTCCAACAGGATTTTTCACAAAAGACACTCAAGATTGATGCAAGACACATTTTCCAAACTTCATTGGAACTGAAGAATGGTCTCCCGTATTCCCAAGATTTGAACCCAATGTATTATTCTGTTTGGTCCATCTTGGAAACAAGGGTGTATACTAGTAAACCTGATAAAACTTTGGCATCTCTACAACCATTCTTCGGGAAAGAAAGGGATAAAATATCAATGAGTAAGTTGCGGCCCGTAGCCGAAAATTTTGTGACACGTCTAAAGCTCTGTATTAATACTAACGGTAGCCAATTCGAAAACGTTTAAATATATTAGACAAAATAATGTATTCATACTTATTTTGAAGTTTGGTCGCATTATTTTCATTAGCAACAAAGTTATACCGTACGATGTGTGTCCAAGTTATTTCTTGTCACCCTGTAAATTAATAATATTTGTTAAAAGCGTAGTTCATTTTCTGCTCTTATTAATTCTTCTATTGATCAATTGTCATTTCTTCCATGCAGTTGCCAATACTAACCGTATCCTCCTTCTAATTCATCAGCTTTTTATTCCCTTTTAAAACGAAGTTCGATTTCAAGATTGTAAAATGATAAATTTTTATTTCTATCATTGTTTTTGATGTGTGTTAAGGAGAAATATGTTCATTCTGTTAACTTGCTCGCTCTATTGCTCTTGATGTCCTCAACTTGCTTCTTTTCCCACCATTTAACAATTTTTCTTCAAAAACCTAGTCTCTTATGATACGAGCATTCAAAGGGCCTTCAAACTTGTAAAATTCCTTGCGAGTGTTGTCGAGGGAGTGTTTCGAGAACGTATTTCTACCTTAGCCCTGGATTAGGGACGGAAACTTACTGCTTAACCCATTTATGCCCAGTGGCCTCAAAACGGGACACTTGTTAGTCACTGCATACAGAAACCTGTAATGGGTTTATCATTTTACTAAAACTGTTTTTCACAAGTTAAATCGTCCTTCTTCTTGAGAAAACCAGTCAGAGCCACTGTTTGGACATCAGAGTTTATTTATTGACAGCTATTTTCAGACAAATCAGTCGAGCAACGATCCAGCTTGGGTAGCCGCAGAAAGTAAGTTTTTTTGCGGACTTCTTTTTAATAAAATTAACCTATTTTAAAATGATATGCTTAAAATGGATCAGAGATGCCTTCTGTAACGTTACTTTGCAAAAGAAAAGTCGAGTAAGGTCGTATTTTGCTCACATATCTGCAAAATATCCCATGAACAGGAAGTTAAATAACTTAATAAATATGACAACGGCGCATTATTTAAAGCTTAAAATGTATGTAAACCATTCCAAGCAGATACAAACTGAAAAAAATGGTTAAAAAAACTTGGGAATAAATGGGTTAGTACTATTTTTTCAAGTTTGGGACAAATGCATGCAGACAGTTGACAGAGAAGGGTTCTCTGTGTTTCGATTAGTACAATCCAGGTGAACACAAGTCATTCAGAATTCTAAACTTTGGTATTAAGATAATGTAAAAACACATCAAAACATGATACTTCATTATTCGTTAATGTATGGCTCCTTCTGCCACGTGAATAATAAGGTTCAAAAGGTACGTATCCGTTTGTAATAGAATAAATCCAGTTGAGTTCCAGGCATCGTTCTAACCACACAAAATTAATCTGTTCCGAATTTTCAAGGATTTAATTCTTCAAAATGGATATTAATTGTATTGGTAAGTGATTTTTTTCTAATTTAATTAATCTATTTGATAATTAAAATGAACGAAGGACTTTTGCTCGTTTCGAAACTTTCAACTGATGGTAATGACTAGTACCCATTTTTACTCGAGCTTAGTTTTCTGTAATAAGACGCATTATAATTAGCACGCTCGAGTACAATTTTTTTTCTGGAGTACTTATCTGATTCATCGTTATCCGACGAATAGTTTTGTTTCAGTAATTTTGTATTATTAATACTGTTTTTAGTCTTTTGTTCTACTTTTTACTTTGTAACATTAAGTTTTTGCTTGCATTTATAAAATATTTGCATATAAGTATTTATTTATTTATTTATTTATTTAGTGTGTACTGTGTAAATTAGTTTTTGTATTGAATATTGATAGGCTTTTGTTTGAAATTTTTCTGGCAATTCTTTTGGATTCAACTTTCAATGAATAAAAAAATTTTCTTAAATAATTGAAAGCGCAAGTGGATCAAGGTGATGTGGGACAATTGATATGTACAGAAAAATGCGAATATTTCTAGGTTATTTTTAGAAAACTAAGATACGTCTACTAGTCACAGAAATTGTTGGTAACTAAGAATATGGCCCGGTTTACTCGTTGAGAAAAATCCAATTAAAAAATAACACATTTTTTTTTTTTTTTTTTAAAGATATTTCTAGAAATTTTTTAAAATGTCACATATCACCATTATACACTTTCCCCTTTAATTACATCATTAAGTTACATATGTAAAAATGTCAAAAAATAATTTTGTCCACCTAGCTTCTCCTTATAAAAATACTTTGAGGAGGAACGAATTGGAAGTTACCACAAAAAAAATCTATACTATCTCATACTGACGGTCTGTTCATAAATTATGTCACATTTTTCTCAAATGTTTGATACAGTTGTTGCAAAGTGTCACGCTTCACTTTATCCCCTTCTCTCCTCTTTTCACTTATCTTGCTATTTTTACAGTCATAATGCTATAAAACGATTTCTGATGTCACACTTCTTGCTACCTCCTCCCACCTCCCAAACACAAACTGTCACAATTTCACGAACGACCCCTTATTTCATTACTGAACTCAAAAGAGTGTTTTATCCATGTCTCTTTCGTTAAAAGAGAATATATTCTGGCACTCAAGTCATTAAATTAAAAAATGAAAATTTCTTTTTTTCAACATCTCCAAATTTAACTTTAACGATGACTCCAAGAATAAATTTTAAACGCAGACATCAAATAAAGTATTCGATTCTAGTAGCTATCTCTACTTTCCTCAATTATTAGCTAATCTTTAGCTTTTTTTTTTATTGAAATACATTTTATTTTATGCAATGAAAACCAATATGCTCCTTGAAAGTAAATGAACGCGATTTCATAAAATTTTGTTTGATCTGCTTCATAGAGCAAGAGCCCATGAGTGCCAGACCTACGTTATTTTATAAAGGCACGAATTTTTTCTGCGTAAGCACACCACAGTATGTACGAACGGTTCGCTATTCGTTAAGCTGAGTCACGCTGGCTTTGGCGGGAAACGGGTAGCAAAGGTACGTAAAACTGCTACCCAAAAACGTCATAGTATAAAGCGTAATTTTTTAATATGTTGTAGGGAGAACTATTAGAAGTTACACCTTACAATGCCAGACACTTTGCACACTGGCCTTACGCAGCCAGACACTTTGAAGTTGGTAAGAATGTAAGGGTCATTCCATGTGAAATCATCCCGGCCATGACACCCTCCACCTCCGATTTTAATAAAATTTGCAGTAGTTGGAGACTTTTTGATGCTGATAACAAAAATCTAACTTATATTGAGATAAGTGAAGGGGTTGAAAAGTTATGGCTCTTTAAATATTTTGCTTGGTGGCTCATTTGCCGCCATTTTGAATGACATATACATTTGTACAAACGGCTGTAACTCTTTAACAAATAGTCGTAGAGCTTTCTTTTTTTTTTTTTTTTTTTGTTCATAGTAGTGTAAGCTTTAATTTGAATTGAGTTTAATTGGTATACCTATTTTACATTTTTTCCTGCGAGTGTTTTCTTTCAGTTTTTTGACTCAAAAAATGAAGTAAGTTTAACAGAAAATTACTCGCAAAACTCCACCTTTGATTTCAACCAAATTATGTGCTCAGGTACCTTTAAGTATGTTTTAACACCAGATAAAAAAATCTCGATGAGCCATTCATGTGTTTTTTTTCAAACAGAATTTTTTAATTTTCAATCAAAAAAAAAAAGGAATAATTTCAAAATAATGTTTATCGCATTCTGTATTCCACAATATGACAATTACCTCCCCCCCCCCCCCCCCAAAAAAAAAGAAAGTAAAAATCCGATATATGGCAATTGAGGAGACTTTCAACATTAATATAACCACAAAAATAAGAACAAGTAATGATTAATTAGTCAATAAAGGCATTTCGTTCTTTAGAGCCCTAGCACACTCGTTCGCAATACATTAAATGTGCTACTCAAAAATCAAAAACAGCAAGTGTTTTTGATTTTTGAGTAGTATTTTTAATATTATTATTAAAATACTTCATATAAATAATATAAATTGTGATAAAGACATCAGACTTTTAAAAGAATATCTAATGTTGTAGAAGAGATAAGAGTGATGCACAAATTGCGAAGTGCAAAGATATAACAGCACATTTTAATTTCTTTAGTATTTCATTAAAGATCATAGTTATTTTACTAAATCCAGATTTTTTAGAACAGTAAAACACATATTTTATTAAATACATATAAATTAATAGCAATAATTTTCGTTCATCTAGTTTTCTACATTGGAGTTCAGAAACATATCTCGTCCACTTGGTGTGCACTAAAGCACTAGAACTTTGACTGAGTTTATACGTCTTTCCAGTTCTCGTACTAATGTCAACATTACAGAGAATGTGACTCAAAGGGTTACAGTTCTCCAAAAGTAAGGTGTTGCTGGGCCATGTGGATGCAATAACTTAATATCTGCATCACCTTCTTTCATGTCAATTTCAGAAACAAGTCCATGACACATGCAACATAAGTATTTAGAGGTGGAACGTTCAAAGTACGTTTCTGTTCTAACAATCAAAAAACTGTTCTAGATTTAGTAAAATAACTATGATCTTTAATGAAATACTAAAGAAATTAAAATGTGCTGTTATATCTTTGCACCTCGCAATTTGTGCATCACTCTTATCTTTTCTGCAACATTAGATATTCTTTTAAAAGTCTGATGTCTTTATCACATTTTATATTATTTACATGAAGTGTTTTCAATAATAATGTTATTCACTTGCTGTTTTTGATTTTTGAGTAGCACATTTAATGTATAACGAGTGTGCTAGGGCTCTAAAGAACGAAATGCCTTTATTGACTAATAAATCATTACTTGTTCTTATTTTGGTGGTTATATTAATGTTGAAAGTCTCCTCAATTGCCATATATCGGATTTTTACTTTCTTTTTTGGGGGGGAGGGGGGAGGTAATTGTCATACAGAATGCAATAAACATTATTTTGAAATGATTCTTTTTTTTTTGACTGAAAATTAAAAAATTCTGTTTGGAAAAGAAGCACATGAATAGCCCATCGAAATTTTTTTATCTGGTGTTAAAACATACTTAAAGGTACCTGAGCACATAATTAGGTTGAAATCAAAGGTGGAATTTTGTGAGTAATTTGCTGTTGAACTTACTTCATTTTTTGAGTCAAAAAACTGAAAGAAAATACTCGCAGGAAAAAATGTAAAATAGGTATACCAATTAAACTCAATTCAAATTAAAGCTTACACTATTATGAACAAAATAAAAAAACTGAAAGCTCTACGACTATTTGTTAAAGAGTTACAGCCGTTTGTACAAATGTATATGTCATTCAAAATGGCGGCAAATGAGCCACAAAGCAAAATATTTAAAGGGCCATAACTTTTCAACCCCTTCACTTATCTCAATGTAAGTAGTATTTTTGTTATCAGCATCAAAAAGTCTCCTACTGCTGCAAATTTTATTAAAATCGGAGGTGGAGGGTGTCATGGCCGGGATGATTTCACATGGAATGATCCTTACATTTTTACCAACTTTCAAAGTGTCTGGCTGCGCAAGGCCAGCTTGCAAAGTGTCTGGCATTGTAAGGTGTAACTTCTAATGGCACCCCTTACAACATATTAAAAAATTACGCTTTATAAAATGACGTAAATTTGCTTACATTTTTACTAACTTCAAAGTGTCTGGCTGCGCAAGGCCAGCGAGCAAAGTTTCTGGCATTGTAAGGTGTAACTCCTAATAGTACGCCTTACAACATATTAAAAAAATTACGCTTTATACTATGACGTTTTTGGGTAGCAGTTTTACGTACCTTTGCTACCTGTTTCCGCCAAAGCCAGCGTGACTCAGCTAAACTAATAGCGAACCGTTATTACACGCTGTGGTGTGCTTACGCACAAAAATTTCGTGCCTTTATAAAATGACATAGGTCTGGCACTCATGGGCTCTTAGACTATCACGTAGCTTCAGTTTTATGTCTTGAAAAGGGTGATGTTGCGACAGTGTCCAAAACAGGTGTCAAGCTCCCTCCTCTAGTGATCTGTAGAGGCACAGAAAGAATTGCTTTGAAAACGAAATTTGACAGAGGCCTTTATAGAAACCATAATCTCTAACGATTGAAATGAAATGTATTTAACAATCTGTGGTATTTCCTTAGATGTAATTATTTCCAGTACCTTGTTATAGCATCTAATCCAGTGGTTCTCAACCTTTTTCATGTCGCGACCTATCATTAATCAACCGACCAACCCGCGACCTCATATGTCACCCAGAGGCGTAGCAAGGGGTGGGCGAATCGGGCAAACATTTTGTGCCATCTAAAACTCAAGCTTGCAATAAGCTTTCCCTGCCGTACGCTTGCTGAATCATTTATACACAAAATGGGATTGCATGACGCTGTTCAATGCTTTGTCGCATTTTGAGCTTGCACATACTTTTTTTCAAGATCCATCCCGCCTTAACTAAAGCCAGCAGGCGACTGCCGAGTGGAGCGGTTTCAAGGTCGAAAGCCACACTACCGACTACAACCGGTCGGAGCGCCCTCTGGCGTACAGCCGCGTCAGAACAAAATTGTTCTCATTACTTAAAATACACACCTTATATAGCCATGTAAATGTTTGCCGAAATTGTGTCCGTATCCGTACAAGAAAAGTTATAAATAGATTAAGCTTAGATTTAAAAATCCGCATAAAGGGGTATACATTAGGAGGGGCTTTACTGTATTTGTAAAAAGTGGCTCAAACCTCCAGTTTCCCCTAAATATTAAGTTCTAAACTTAAAGCAATCATATAAAGGAAGACATACATTAACACTCCCTATGTCAGAACAATAAACAAATAAATCAAATTCTTGACACATGTCATGTCAAATTTGTACCTCAGAGCCAGACTACCGTAAGTTCAAAAATGGCGATTTTCACTTTATTATGTGGAATCCCCTAGTCCCCAGCGACCCATGACAACGTTATTCTCAAAAAGAAATTCCTTCCCCATTATTTTACAGCGTTAAAAGAACGCTTTGAACGCATCAGCCAAATGTTTTTGCGTTCTCCTGAAAAGTAACGATAATAGACCTATATTAGTCTGGCTTTGAGGTACTGAAATGATTTTGTTACATTAGACGGTACTGCTAATATTAATACTATAGTAAAACTAATTCGCAAACGTTAATTAAAAAGTGTGTTTCTGTTACAGCCAGTGGGATTTGTCACCTTCACAACTAGAGCAGGAGCAGAAGCGGCAAAGCTTGATTTACAGGTAAAAAATTAGAACACATTTCAACTGCTCTTTATTTGACTTCTTTTAAAACCGTAGCAAATTGTTTTTAATTGTGCAATATTTGTTCATTTGTAACGCAGAAATTTTGATATTCTTTATCTGATATTATTTCGAGCAGGGATGCCCGACGGGAAGTCACTGCGACCTCCCAAAAATGTCCTTATTTGGCAAATGTTGTTTTTCGCTTTGGAAAATTAGCAGTTTTAAAATGTCCGAAGTCCCCCTAATTAGATGTACTTAAATGTGTATACCCTCATTTTATCGTTCGGCAAAGCTTGGACTACCATTTGGCAAATTGAGAATTTTCACCCTCCCAAAAATTTTAAGTCCTAATTTCGAAGAATATTGGTTGCAATAGCTCCTAAGAGCGTCTATTGCATATGAGCTTCGGTTTCAAAGCAGCCATCAAATTTGCACGTCGAAGAATAATATAAAACCATTGATGACGTTGCTCAAAACTTTACAGCGCGCTGCCGACAGAGTGGTGTAGTGGTTAAGACGCTGGCCTCTTACGCCCAATAGGCGCGGAATCAAACCCGACTTCAGTCGGTGGATTTTCATGATGCAGAAAATCGACAGCGTCCATGTCGTATGATTATGCGGCATGTAAAAGATGGCAAAATTAAACTCCTAGTGCAATTTCGCATCGAATAGAGCCCCGGTGCCTCCATCTAGTGGGGAAACTGGGCGTCAAAATTCTCATGGCAAAGGTATTCCGCCTATGGTGGTGCCACGTGAAAGAGTCGATGGCGATCTTGGGGAATGCACTAGGTCTGCAAATGGCAAGAAGCTAAACGCAGCCTCATTCGAAACAAAAAACAGAAGTTTACAACGCCCCCTCGTAAAGTGCCTCTCTCAATTTCGACATCATAGCGCTCATCCCCATACTGTTTCTATAACTCAAACATGCAGCAAAAATATTAACAATACTTTAGCAAGCAAGATCATCAGATATTTTTCCATGCGAACGTTGTTGGCCTTCGGCACACTGTAAAAAAAGTTATATAAGGTTACCATTGTCAAGGGCGAATCCAGCTTGTGGTTAGAGGGGGTCGTTTTCGGAAGGGGGTCAAAAGGCAATTTTTGAGCAAAAATGGGGGTGTTTGGCAATTTTTTCGTAATATTAGACCCCCCAAACTCTAGTTCAATACTATATTTGGTCACTTAAGGGGGGAGGTCATGACCTATGGATCCGCGCTTGACCATTGTTAACTTCTGGATTTAGCTGTGCCGATTTTAAGAAAACCGATTTAAGTTTTCCAACAGCCAATGCTAAGTTCCAACATAGCGTTAAAACTACTTCGAAAATCTATTCACGATCACAAATCACAATTCAAAGTGCATTTGTTAAGACAAGCATCGGCGCAAAGCTCTTATTTTTATAAACGTTACTAAAATGTGCCTTAACTGCCGAGTGGTAAAACGCGCTTACTTTGAGAGCTCTCTATAAGCAATGAGGTCACGGTTGAGGGTTCGATTTTATCCAGGATGCTATTTTCTAGCTTTGTGTTGAAAAATGTCTTGTGTGTAACTAAAACAACTTTCGAATTTGTGTAAAGTTGATTGGATGTAGGAAAGCACAAACAAGGTAGAAATTAAACAAACGAATAGTAGAAAACAACATGGAAGGAAAAAACTAAAAAAAGACGAAAAATATAGTAGTTTTTAAATATTTATGTATTATATTTTGAACTTTTTTTATATTAACTCATACAGCAAAATATCACTGATTATGGTATGACTTATTATATAGGATATATAAGGCACATCAATGGCAGTTTCAAATATTGTAACCTAAATAATTTTATTCTTAAAAAAGAGAAAGTAAGAGTTTTTAAAAAGACGGCATTACATGATCATTTAATAGCTTTGTTCTTTTAAAGCATCGAATAGTTAACTTGAAATTGTGATTTGCACTTAACAATGAATGATCTTCCACGAAAGTCTGATGATAGCACTTTTTTGCTAATGCATAACCTTCCAAACAATTTATCTGCAAGTTTTCAGAGTGTGTGGGTGTAACCTAACACATGAATTAGTGAAACGTTATAACATAGTAATATTACTATAGTATTACCTTCCCAAAGCGATGCGTAATGTTACCCCAGTTTTATCAGTTAACATTGGAGACAGCAATGCTGCCATCATTGGTTACGGAGTAAGGTTACAAGAAATTTCTTACAGTTCATCCGCAACCAGCAACGGAGTCCAATTTAGGAATTGCAGGTCGGGGATCGATATATTTTCATTCAACCCCCCCCCCTCTATGTGCTATATAAATCGAAGTAATTGCTACAAAGTTTCAACCCCATTCCTTTTTTGTTGTTGCATATGCGACAGTTTATAAAAATTGGTGCTCAAACAACTTACACGAAATACTAGATAGCACAAAATGTGTTTTTATGTAAAAGTAACAGTGCTGCGCACTTTATACATCATTCTTGATTTTATATACAAATTTTGGGGACCCCCAAGTCAGAAGCCCCTTAAGTCGGACCTCATGGGCCTGTAGGTAAGTCAGGTCCTGACTAGCAATAACCAGCTGATAATGCTGTTCATCTGCGAATGCATGGAAGCAATCATTCCAAAACTGTACATACAGTAATTACAAGACTGCAATTGTTTCGTGAAATAATTAAAATGAGATACGTAATTGTGTAAAACTATATATGAGGATAGGCCTTTAAAGATTTGATTTCTTTTCCCGTTTACAGCATACTGCCAGGAAATCCTTCTCATACTCAGCTTTTTGATCGAGCTTCACGCAATTTGAGTTTGACGCGTAAGAAAGCAGCTTTAGAGAATGCAAATGGAGAACAGAGAGGGAGGAGGAATCAGAAATTGGTTAATGGGATGACAAAGTCTCATTTCTTTGCTCCAAAAATGGGGATGACAGTCCTTTTAGAAAACTTTGATTGCGAACTTCTCATCCGAGGGGGAACTTTAAAATTTATAACGCATTTAATATTTATCACATCGAAGCGAACGAAGGAAGATTGGAAAGCAGACGCTTCTCAACAGGACCGGAAAAAAATAATTCCTCATTCATTGAATCTTTCAGTGCAATAACGGACTATGCCAGACACTTCAGCGAATGTCATTAAAAGCAGCAATCAAATTTCATTTTAGAAGATAAACAAAAATTAATTTCTTTTCTCACTCAATTATAAAATGTGGAAATTTTTTGCGTTATGGGTTTCTTTGCTTGCAATCTGCACATTTGCTCAAATGTCCTAAAATAACTTGGCAGCTAGTCACCAAAATATCATTAAAAAGCTCTCAGAAAACCAGAAAAGTATTCAAAAAAATACGTTATTTCAACATTACAAGTGCTTTAGTGACTTTTTTATGCCGTAATTAATGTTTTCTCCAAACACGTAAGCTGAATTAGTATCAATGTCGTACTGAATAATTATGTGGCCTACGTCACATATATGATTTTATGACAATGATAGCAATAATACATTATTCAGTTTGTATAATAAAAGGGGATTTGTTTCGTTTCTGCGATGAAGTGAATGGCACACAGTTGATATTAATACCTTCTTCAACCGAGGCCTTCAGCGAATGAGTTTAGTCCATTATCGCATGAAAAACTTTATTTCATCGGAACATATACAGTCAACGCTCGATATAAAGACCATCTCCGTTCCAAAGAAATAGGTCTTTATAACGGGTGGTCGCTATAACAGGTAGAATTTTTGTGTTTCGGGAATCAAGTTGGGGCTTTTCCCACTGGTCTTTATAATGGCATGGTCTTTATAACGTGTAGTCGTTATAACGAGCGTCGACTGTATCCCCAATAGGTTCTGACCATGTAGGGAAATGTGGTGCGAAGTGAAATGGTAAAATACACTTTGCAGCGCCACTTATCTAATAATATTTCAACAATGATTATGTTACAAAATACATTATTTCTTCTACGTAAACTGATTTTTGGAACAATATTCCAATTTGTTCATTTTGAAACAAGTCAGCTACCTTAACAATTTCACTTTGCCCCACATTCCCCTACTCAATTTTATTCTTTTTTTTACTTGTTTATTTTTGTGTTAAAATAAAATAGGAGACATAGAAGATGACGCTGATAAGGAGCGGAATTACTTCTGATAGTCGATTTTTCGTAATAAGCAGCGGCGATTTGAGTCCCGTAAATTAGGAAATCAAAACGAAATTGTGCGACAGTCAACTGGAATTGAAGGGGCAAGTAGATAAAATTGATATGCGTCATTTGAATTTCGCCGATTTACACAAATTCAAATTTGTTTGTGTTCAATTGTGTTAACTCACAAACAAAATTGAAGGGGCAAGTAGATAAAATTGATATGCGTCATTTGAATTTCGCCGATTTACACAAATTCAAATTTGTTTGTGTTCAATTGTGTTAACTCACAAACAAAATTGAAGGGGCAAGTGAATAAAGATGATAATTAACAATTTTTTTAATTTCTATAAAAAGCTTTCAAAAAACAAATTATTACCTTATCACCTTCATCCATGGTAAAAAGTTTTTTTTTTTTTAAATTGTCACAAACCACCTTTTTCCACTTGCCCCTTCAATTATATATAAGAAAAATTGATTTAAAAGAGAAGCCATCATGCTTGGAAGAAAGACTGGCTGAGGGACATCATGCGTGGTAAAGTCTCTCCCTCTCTCTTAAATTAAGTGTACAGATTATTTATTTTTATGAAATCTTTTAACTTTAAATATCAGAAACATAAAAAAATACGAATCTCAGGTTTAAGAGTTTTAATATTAATCTGCTGAGTGTTTCTAAGAAAAGAGACTTTTCTTATAAAATGTTTCAATATTCGACTTTTGACAGAGAGCAGTCATAACTGATTTTCATAACAGAGTAGACCTGACCAGATTAGACAAGGAAGAATTCAAGTGCGTAACTTAAATTTTCACAACCGATTCAAAGTTAATTTTCTTGTAACTATTCACAAATTAATGAAAAAAAAAAACACCTTTGCAATAACAATTATAATTGCAGTTTGGATTTTGACGTTAAGTTAATCAAATAAATTTTCTTTTTGTTTTCTCATGGATATTCTGCTCTCCTAAACAGATACAAATTTTCACGACACGATACCTGCACATTGCATTTAAATACTGGATTCACCAAAAAAAAATCGTCATTTAAATGCCTCGATGAGCGAACCGCTAGAATAGCAGGTGTCAGGCCGTCTATAAACAAACTGCTTTTCTGAAGTAGAACGACGCATGCTTCAACGACGCAGCCGGAGAGGTTTTTGGGTCCCAAGCCCAATAAGCTCAAGTCGCTTTATATTAACGCATATCTATACAGCATTTATTTCAGATATAAACGAAAAGGGAGTTCACTGAAATACAGTAAACGCAAGATCCAATGCACTGCTCCTTTCGTGAGTACCGTAAAGTCGGGTTACTTGGACCCTAAGGGGTTACTTGAGCCCATTACAGTAAAATGATAAAATCTAGGTTTGGTACTTATTAGTTGAAGACTTGCACGTAGTTCCTCGTTTCTCCTTTAGGTAGAAGCACTCTGCAGTCTCTAATGCTAGTACCAAACCCAGATTTTATCATTTTACTGTGGGCTCAAGTAACCTTCTTGTGGGTCCAAGTAACCCGACTTTACGGTATTTCTAGTAAATGGATGATGCCACTTTTCGTAGTCAGAGTGAAATATATCGTTGTATCTTTTCAAACTATATTTCAACTCGAGACCATTAATAAATATTGCTTTGATTTAAGTAGGATGACGAACTTCTTAAAAGAGCAATAAGAGTCTCCTGCTTTATAAAATCATAGAATAATGTTCTTTCTCTCGAAAAATGTTACCTTCTCAACTTTTCCTTCGGATAAGCTTTTATTTAACTAATTTCAAATAAGCAAACATGATTGCTATTTAACTTCATTCGACAGTATTTGGCATTGCGGCTCCTTTTTCAGATTAGGCCGGGAGCCTCTCTGCCCGCTCACCTGCTCCTGGTGTACGTCCTCCTCTGTTAAACGGCCTCCGCGCCTTCTGGCTAGGGCGTCCATGTCTACACGCACACACACAGATATGCCTAGCTACACATACTTATGCCCACTTACACTCACCTTTCGCAATTCCTGGTTGCGCAAAACATAATTTGAATTCAAGATATGAAATTCAAATTAATTTTTATTTATTCTTCTTTTGCCTTTAAAAGTAGAGGCTGCATTTTTATTGTTATTTTCTTTTTATTGATCGAACGATTTGACGAGCCCTGACACGACACTTTTTCGTCGCTGGTTTTAAAGCTACATTATTTGTCAATCACATTTGAAAAAATTGCTTGTGTTAATACTCCATCAACTTGCAGATCACTTCAAGCTACAGCAGCTATTATACAATCAGAGGGTCGAATTCGATCGCTAATTAATTAATTTTAACTTTCGTATATGAATTGAGGGTAGAAAATGATCGTTAATGTACCTTACACAATCTTTATTCTCATCACCCAAACATTAGGGGGGGGGGCCGAAAATGACTTTTTTTTTTTTATTTCGATGATGGATTGTGCGGGAAAGGTGTCATTGGGGCAGCAAAGTGCACACAAAATATTTTTGAATTTTTGGTCAATTTCTGGATCTGCCGCAATTGCGATGAAGTTTTCAAAAGATGCAATTTTTTGAGGTTTTTAGCAAATTATTTAACTTTTTTTTCCTATTTTCGATAATGGGCAAGGCAAAAAAAGGACCATTGGGTGCATAGAATTCCCATAAAATTTTGAGATCTGCGCTATAATTCCTCCTTTTCCCACAAATGCGTAGAAGATGTGGCAATTCCCTGACTTTTTCCACGTTAAAAAAAAAAAAAAAAAATTGGCGAAACGTTAAAACACTTTTTTCGCCGTATTCGTCTTAAACAATTGCATTATTGGTCACATATGATTGCATTTTTAAATGTTTGGCGCTAATAAATTAACTACTTATTGCTTATCAATTTTAAAATTTGAAATATGCGATTAGAAAATCTGTTCAGCTCTCT
Source organism: Uloborus plumipes (assembly GCA_038373865.1). Taxonomy (NCBI): domain Eukaryota; kingdom Metazoa; phylum Arthropoda; class Arachnida; order Araneae; family Uloboridae; genus Uloborus; species Uloborus plumipes. Next base: position 24,857 of record JAXGGA010011467.1, on the reverse strand, counting down.
TTTTGGCTTATGTTAAAAACTATCTGCAACAACCCAGAGCTCACTCCTAATCCCTAGTAGATATTTCCAAATTAGAACAAATTTGTTATTCCTTAACTAATAGCAGTCCGGTTAACGTTAGAATAGAAAAAAGAATAATGTCATTGTTGGTGTTGAAAACTAAGTGAATAAATAAATAAAAACACAGAAAGAACTGCAGCATTTAGTGGGCGTTTTTCATACGATCGAGCTCTCAATCTGACAATTGATAACAAGATAAACCATTGGAGCTGAGCTGATGGAATGCGAAGAGTAACCTTTGCTACCAGTCTAGGCTACTCCTGTCACTTTACATGAGCAAGGAAGGAAAAATACTGAAAAATTGAGCATGGATCCAAAAATACTTGATAGTTGTGCAACTGTTTCAACTGGACTGTGCTCTCCAAAGCTTCAATATAGCAAAATAAAGCCTAAAGTAGTCTAGGTTGCTAACAAATGCCTGCAGAACTCTTTGCCTTAAAACCAATAAAAACCTTAGGATATCTTGCAATATTCGTAATATGTTGTGCCCATATGATTCTCCTGATGAAACGACCAGCAGCACAAAAGGATCTGGATTATAGACAAACAAATAATATGACTAATCTGAGAATTACCAACAATGCAACCACAGGAATGGTAACTGAAGAAAACTAAGATATATCAAAACATTGGTATGAAAATTAATTGAAAAATTTTGAGAGGAATTTAAAGAAGAAATAAGGATAAACAAATTCGAGAGTTTAAGGTTCACAGATAAAAATTTTGAGTTAGGGAATGCTACGATTGAGTTATTAACCAATATCAGTAAACCTCCAGTAATGAAGTGTCTTTTGTTACTTAACTAAACTAAGTATCCTAAACTATTTTAGAATCTACAGTGTCCTTTAGATGTCCTACGTCAGCTAGGAATGGAAATACTTTTAAAATGGTAACAGAAGCCGAAAATGGACAAGACAGACTATTCCTTAATGTCCATTTATTATATCAAATCAATAATAGCAGTAGAAATATTGAAATACAGAAATTTAATTTGAAAAGTACTTTTGTTGTTTAAAACAATGTAGATAAATTATTTTTTTAGGAAATAGAACAGTAATTTTCCGTACATCCTCCCTTTTTTCAATGCGTTCTTGACTGTTTTTCCTTTGGTTTTGAACGCAAAGTTAGCAGAACGGCACAATTTTTCTAACATATTTCAAATTTTAAAATTTATAAGCAATAAAAACAGCATTTTAACGTTTACAAAAAATTTATTAAAAATTGAGTAAAAAATTTAAAATTTTTTTCATGTGCACACATGCCACCTTTTTCGCACTACCCATCATCGAGTTATTTTCGGCCCACCCTGCCAAACATCCATGAAGAGCGTCCGTTGAACCTTCAGCACCTGAGTATGAGTTTTGTCCCTTGGAGTTGAAGATTCCGAAAGCAAGGCATACATTACATACATAGGGTGAAGTCAAGCATCTTGCTTATTTGAGTTGGCAGTATTGCTCTGAGGATGGCGGTATAGTATCATTCGAAAAAGAATCTCCAGTCCCCCAACCCATTACTCGCTTGCGCGAGGTCAACAATAGTAGAAGATGCTAAATCTCTAAGATGCTATAGGGAATTGTGAAAGTTAGGAATATACCCTTAAGGTTTATACCGGTCGGTTCAGTCGCTGTCATAGACGAGACTAAAAAACGCAATGTGCGTTTGCCGTCAAGCTGTATTTCGGTGTATAGGTCATTCCGTCATCGCTATGCAACTTACATTCAGTGCCTGCTTAAATGTTGAAATCCATTTATCTGCTTTTTTTTGGGGGGAGGGGGGGATCTCAAGTCTGTGGTCTGCAATGATCGCTCTAGGACCCTTAATTGTTGGAATAACATCATTCATTAAGCTGTTGTCAGCAGACGCTTAAAATTACCTTCAAAATCGACTGGCGAAGTTCATTTAAAAGAATGTACGCCATCTTGCCTGACACAATCTTAAACACTGAGTAAACATGAATTTTCATCGTTGTTCTTTCTAATGTTTTAGAATAAAACTTGTGATTCTGGATTTATTGTTTTTATTGAATAACCAAATAAGCAAGCTGCTCTGCTCTACCCTGACTTACTTCAAGAGAACCTTCAACATTTGCTTTGAATTGTACTGCATTTTTCTATAAGGTATTAAGAACTTTTTTTTCATAATTTCCTGTGGAGGTTTGTTTCTCTGTATACATTTTTCTTCAGAGAAAAGCCCAGCCAGTTATTCCAAGTCCCCTACTGAAGCTTAATGCTGAAGGGGAAGAACCTTTTCTCCTGGTTGATGAGGTGATTAAAATGACTCTCAAAGTTGTACTAATGTTACATTTCAATATATTGGCGAAATCCTTTATATATGAGAAATGCGCCGTCTTAACTTTTTATAAGTAAATGAGTTTATTCGTTTATTGGAAGCATTCAGAGCTTCAGCGGATTAAGTCTATTTAAACCTGCTCCACTGTAGCTCTGGATGCCTCATTTACTAGGTTGTCCCTTAAGTTCGTCAACACTTATAAATAATTAAAATTTTACTTTGCCTATTAATAACAAAAAATTTTCCTCAAAATAAAGACCATAATTGTCCAAGACTTTCTACTATCAAGCTGGAAGTACTATTCAACCGCCTTCGAATCAAAGAACTCTTGACACGCTTCCTCGACTGTTTACGAACTCGTTTGGGACAACATAATAAAAAGTAGAATTTGGGAACGAAGTGTTACACGTATAAATGAGGCGTTCAGAGCTAAAAGGGTCGAGGTCGAAATGGTCTTGATCCACCTTGGCCCTGAATGCCTTTTGGGCTACAGCAGGTTAAATGATAAAGCATTGCTTGTGATCCCAGCAGGGCGTGCGCTTCGACCCTGACTTGCCGCAAACGATCCGACTGGAGTTCGCCAAGAGCAACACGAAAGTTAGCAAGCCGAAGCAACCTTCGCATCCAGGACTCCTGCATCCCATCAGCAGACGTAAGTAGTTGCTGGCATTACTTTATTAGATTATCTTTCTCTGTAGCCAAAGTTTTCTGTGCTCTGATTAACTTCTATTTCCTATTCAGCCTTTACACCTTAGCGTACTTGATATATGCATTGTAATCTAGCTATGAGCATTTGAGGCGCTCACCCGTTAGAAATTTTTTTATTTCAATTGTCAACCATACTGTGACATTTATTTTCTCCAGAATATGAACTTTGACGAGACGAAGTAACTCGAAAATAATGCACACATCCCCATGTTTGTTAAAGCAATCTTTTTATGGGTGTGGAATTTACAGAGACGCAGACGTTATATTGCTGTTATTTGTAGACATTTACTGTTTAAAATTTTTTCGTACGACCTCCGCCGCATCTGCGTACGCGCTAAGTCTCTTCGGACTTTTTCGAAATGGGGGGGGGGGAAGCAACGAGGAAGTAGTAAGCGAACAAAAGCTGAAGGTATCGGGTAGTGCGCATCCAAAACCTAACTCCCCTTTTTCAGATGGAAGCGTCCGTGGCTGCCATGCGCACAAAACGCAAACAGGCAGTATCAGCAAATGTTACTTACATTTATCAGACTATTAGCAGCGAAAGCTACGCAGCCGCTTTAATTAATCAAGTTTAGGTAGCAGTGCAGCATAGCAAGTAACAAAAGCAATAGAATGCTGAGCTTTCTCTATATATAGGTCCATTTCAAATTCAAATAATTCTGACCAAGTTGTACCTTTATACAATAGTTTGGTAACACTTGAGAATGCGGTTCAGATTTCATTTGCTTGTCTTAAAAAAAGTATTAACTCATTGGATAGATTTTAAAAGAAGACTATAGATTAGTTACTAGACTTTTCTAACTCCAAGCTTTAAAAAAACATAATATATATAGTCTTAATCAAGAGGGAGTCTGAGGGAATGATCCAATTATTTAAATTTGTTGCAATGGAGAACGTTGTAGTACATTTCTGCACCAATAGGAAATTTAACGGTCATTGTTAAGCTTTTTAAATCCCAAGTTTGCCTTAAAAGTCGGAAAAAATACCTCATCTAGTACTGGTCTATGTCGATTTAAACTATTACTACACATGAAAAATATGTCATTTCCATGAGACCCTTGAACATTAGTATCATATAAAAATTTGAATGTTGTCGCTGAAAAGGAAAAATACTGCTAAATTTGTTTTTTCAAGTGTATAAACACTAAAAATGTACACTGGTGATCATAATTATAAAGGTAACAGAAAATTGCACAAAAAAAATTTCTAAACTAAAACTATGTCAGTGAAAGTTATGCACAAAATGCTCATTTTATACTAGAAATATTTATGAAATGCAGAATCAAATACAAAACATAAAGGTCTTGTCATAACTAATTTAAAATGTCATAGTAAAAACTGGGAAAAATTGTGAGGACAACGTGGGTTTTGCCCTGAAAAACTATAATGGTTCAAACTTTCTCGCTTATTTTCAATTTCTTTTATTCATTATCTAAACTTAGGATAAAAAATGGCCGTTTTTCAGCCGCCTATGTCCAATCCTGTGGTCGGAAGTAGCGCGCTACAAGTAGCGAAACTACTGTAGTAGCTACATTTTTTAGTAGTTTGTAGTGTAGCGCACTACTTTTTAAAAAAAGTAGAGTAGTGAGTAGCGCGATACAAAAAACTAGTAGTTTGTAGCGATTTCTGGAAACTACTTTTAAATTAAATAAATAAATAAAAGAATGAAAAAAAATTAAAAAAAAAAACGAAGGTAAAAAACAAGGTTTAATTGACTCTGACTGGTGTAAAATTTGCACGAGTACAGCAGCGGACGCAAGGAGTAATCAGAACCATATAAATATGAGCTGATCTTAGATACATCATGTTGACAAAATACATTCTACCTGTTTGATGTCATTGGTTTATTTGGCATCATAATTTTTATATTCCTTCAAATAATTTTCATGTTCCCAAATATTCCCTGGCAAGAAATTAAAAAAAAAATTGAAGGTTGAATTCTTTCAACTTTTGAATCCTTTCTTGTAGCGAATGTTCGTAAAAATTGTAAAAAAAATGTAAAAGGAACACATTTTAACAAAAAAAAAATAATAATAATAAATAAATAAATAAGGAACAAAAAGGAAAAGTAACAAATAAATTCAAAGACAACTCTTAGTTTTATCCCATATTCAAATGAGTTAATTTATTAATGTAAACCACTTTTAAAATTTTTTCGCTCAATCCTCAAAAGGTGTATGCTTTTTATTTATTTATTTTTTAAAAAGTAGCGAAGTAGTGACTACAATTCAAAAGTAGTTTGTAATCGCTACATTTTGAAAAAAGTAGTTGTAGCTGTAGTTAACTACATTTATAACAAAGTAGTTGTAGCTGTAGTTAACTACATTTATAACAAAGTAGTTGTAGTTTGCTGCAAAATAAATGTAGTTTTTCCAACCACTGGTCTAATCCACGTTTTTAGGCGATCTTTACGTTCTGCTTTATACCGCCATCTCGTGGTTTAAATATAAACAAGAAGTGTTTCTTGCTCTGATCAACGAGAAAGTCACAACATAAACAGAAAAGTTGATAGAACAGGTCACAGAAAAATTTGAAAAAAAAAAAAATGTATGTATATATATATATATGCTAGCTTATTACCCGGCTTTGCCCGGGTGCTAATTATAGCTCCATTAAAGTTATTTTTTAAGTTATTTCAGCTAAAAGGAAATTGGTGAGCCTTAAATTGATCATTCACTGTCAATCGTAATCTTTGTTGGAAAATACTCATATTTAAATGTGTTAAATTTTATCAATTTGTATGCCTGAGGCTTATATTTTTTCTCTATATATTCAAAATTGAAAGAAAATGGCCCTTTTGAGACACAAAATTTGAATTTTGAGCTTTTTGTACTTTTTTAACATTTCAAAACCCCGACTGTGTGTATTCTAGTGTATCAAGGAACCTCTGTGCCAAGTTTGATGAAAATCCGACGAAAACTGCATTTGTATAAGGAACAAACATACATACATCCACTTTTATATAGATAGATTTTTCAAACAACTGAAATAAAATAATTGCACAATCTATTTTAAACATGACATGTATAATTCTAAAAACGCAACTAGCACACTTGACAAGGGAAAAACTACCCATGCTAAACTGAGAAAATAGTAATTTTAATTATCAAATGAAATCTCATAATCATCTTGGAAGAGCAGTTATTTTGCTTACTACAACCATTGCAATTAAAATTTTCACTGACTCTCAAAATCACTTTTCTAAATCATCATGGTTCATGTGACAACGGGTAAGATGCAGCTTCAATTTTAGCTGATGTACCAAGTCTGACTTTGCATCGGTAGTCTGTTGGTCCAGGAGCCATGGAGCTAGATGTAAGAGAGATCTGGTCTAGTGTACCAAATACTTAGTTTACCACCCCAAAGCTGCTGGCTAGATACAGATCTTGCTAACATCCACGAGAAGTGGAAATTTTAATTTTAATTCAAATCTGAGTAATCAATTTCTTAATTCTTTAAAAAATGAAGATAAGTCTAAATGACAGTAAAAAATAACAGAATAAGTTGACAAAACAAGCGTTTGGTTTTGATTGATAACTGTCACGTTACAGAAACGATTTGGAACGACTGACTCTTAACCAGTTGTCATTTAAAAATCAGCTCAATTAACGCTGCTATTGAACGGTCACACTAAACGCGCACAGGCAAGATCAACAACATTATTGCAATGAATTACTTAATCAACTCGCACTTTTTACTTTACTGGCTAAAACATAGCATACAGTTGAAATACTGCATAAATTCGAACTTGAAAAGAATGAAAAAAGCCCATTCATTTCAAAACCAGTTTAATCCAAATTGTTTTCATCGGTAAATAACACTAGTCTTAATTACATGATGAAAAATACTTGGTCTTAGTGTAAAATGATGTGCTGAATACAAATATTTAAGCAATTTTTCTCCATCACCTACACATTTTTGGAGACATTCAACTTAAGTTTGAAAGAGATGCGCATAAATGATAAATATTCACATGCATGATTAATGAAGGCAGGGAGGGGGGGGGGTCAAATCAAAAACTTAGCTACTGTTCATTTATTTCTGTATTTTGAATCGGAAGTATCCCTAGTAAACCTCGTAAATGCCTAGCAAATAATCAGCAAGCTTTTGTTCAATTAGACAATGGTAAGTCCAGTGGCGTAGCAAGAACAAAGTTAATGGTGGACGAATAAACTTTGCGAGGAATCCCTAAATTTTGAGATCAATTCCATATCACGCTATTCAATTGAATCGATGTGTGCAAAAACTACGTATGTTCAGAATTTCAAATTTTTGCAGGAGAGAGAAAAAACGTAATAATTCCCCCAAATTTTCAAATAAACGAACAATTCTTTTTTTCCTGAGTCATAACATGGATTTATGTTACTATCATGCAAAAGCTACCTAGTTTCTATGTAAATTGGGTTCAGGAAAATTTAAAATGTTATTTGGACCTAAGCTGTTTTTGCACTCAATTGGATTTTTTACTTGGAGAAGAAGTTATCATTCATTAAAACTGAAGTATATTTATTTATGATTTCATCAGATAAGAACTAACTCTTGCTTTATCATTGTGACACATGACCTCAAAAAATTATCCAAACTCTAAGAACAGACCATTTTTAACCGTACATCGTTAAAAACGAAGTACGAAATCATAGAAAATAAAGAACTTTACAGTATTCGGAAATATAGACTATCAACAATAGTGGAAGGTTATTACAACATTTGAGTAGTGATTGCTAAATCTATATACATCACTAAGAGATGAACTAAAAAAAGTATAGGTAGGGGAGAGGGGATCACATGCAAGCCAAAATGAGCAGAGACTTATAGAAAGAAGAGGGAAAGGCATCTCATAAAATGTAGCTAAGAAAAGTAAATTTTTCGAATTTCTGATATCAATGCTAATTTAAGGTGACAAAAATACATCATTAAATTGTTTTTATCATTATAATTATTGTCGTGGGCAAGAAAGCGTTTTGATAGAAACAGGAAAAGATAAATTCAAATTTGAAAAGTTCTCTTCATTAAAGTAGGTATTCCCCAACAAATGCATGCAATATTCTGGCCAGTGTTTCTTTCAGACATTTTGCTCCGGGGGGGCACTTGGAAAATCCGGAGGGGAGGGATCATGGGGGTGACCTAAAATTGCATTTCGGGGACTTTTTTTCTATAAATTTGCCCCCCCCCCTTCCACCTTTTCGATAATGACCTCCCACAAAACCAGAAGCTAGATCCGCAGTTTCCAAGGGAGTGAATGTGGACCACGTCTTTCGTAAATAAATCCCCATGTACTCCCTGGGAAGGGGCGATGTATGTTTTAAAAACTTGTTTGTTTTCCAGTTGAGAATAATTTTCTTATTCCTTTCCCATATAAAGGAAATAGATAAAAAAAACCGAGTCCATTATGATATAATTCTGAAGCAAGGCTGTTGTCTATCATGAGGTTAAATAGTCTTGACAAGGGTGGGGAGGGGTATAAGGTTTTGGTGACCCTCAATTTTTTTTTAACACATAGTTGTATAGATCTTTGTTGGGTAACAGAGAGTGGATCCATCTTCTCAAATTAGAAAACAATTGCTCCTAAAATGAATGAAGAGCACGAATAGGATGAATTATGTTGTAAAAACGAGAAAAGAAAAATAGAAATAAGACGAATCAAATCCTGGGCCTAAAGGGATTCTTTCCTCACAAATTTTCGAAATTTAAGTCCGTAAATTCTTTTTACGAAATTTAAAAACGCTCAGGGGAATTTGGAGGCTAGGAAAATTTTCAAATTGAAGCCCTAAATGCGCAAATATAGACGATCTTTGATGAAGTTATGTAAGAGATGCATTTCAACACCCTACCTTCGAAGCTTAAGCTCTAGATACGCAATTGTAGGTCACTTTTGATGATATTTAAGAGGGGAGGAGGTCCCCAGATTGCTTCTGAAATTGAAGGCCTAATACCACAATTGCTGGTCATCTCTGGTGACGTTAGAGAAATAGACAGGGTTTGGCAGGGAATCTCATCAAAATGAAATCGAAATTGAAGATGATGGAACGGAACTGTGGAAATGATTTTAAAATTGAAATCTTGAAAAGCAGTTTTGGTGCATTTTGATGTCGTTAGAGAAAAGGATGTGTTTAGGATTTTCCTTCTTGAAATTTTCGAATTTTAATCCTGAAAGCCCAATAGTAAACCAACTTTGGACGTTAAGGGAAAGGAACGGGTCCACAGACTCTCCTCACAGAATTTTCCAAAATTGAAATACCAGAAAATACAATTATAAGCCATGGTTGAGAAGCATCAAATTCCGAGGCCGACCTGAATGACCTTTATGCACATCACACACTGTTCCATGAACTTCGAATTTGTCTCGTATGCGTGTAATTGTTAATCTTGAAGGTGGTTCTGTATCATACTCCCTTCTCCACTGTCTTTGAACTTCATTTACATTCTCAAACTTCCAGTACCACTCAATAACCTGCTTACGTTCTTCAAAACTCAAACGTACGTCCCCCATGTTGATATTACAAATTCCAACTGATAATATAACATAGAGGGACGATTATGCTGGTACCAGGCGAAGAAATATAACATTAGCCTTGTAGAGCGGGAAAACTACAATAGTTTAAAGTGTGTATACATTTTTTTGAAGCACCCTGTATATGGTAGAATTTTTGAAGCAGTCGATCTTCCCAGGCCCTCCAAGCGCAACTTTTGCTTTTTGCAGTCTAAAGTTATTGGAGAATGAATATTTTCTAAGTGGGTTAAATTTTCCGAGGTGATAGAGAGAGGCAGAGGAGAGGTTTGAGCTGAACTTTTTTCAAAACTGAAAGCTAATTTTAGGCTGTTTTCATGATGTTGGGGCTTGGGGTTCAGCTAGAAAACTGAATTTTTAACTACACAATTTTAAGCTATCTTTCTCTTAGGTCATTTGAAGATATTCGGAAAATGTCTTTGAAAATATTTTGGCGTTAAAACTTTGCTCTTATATATGCCTTGTTTGGTAATGACAGGAGAGGCTCGTCGAAGTGTGGCCATCTTCTCGTGATGAGTCCTGTGTAGTTCCACATGAGCTTGCGAAGAGGCGCACAGTTTAAAGAAATAACAAAATGAATAAGTATATATTTTAAAGACACTTTTAGTCAATATTGAGTTATAAAATGTTGAAAATATCGGAAATTCCAGGGAAATTGACGAATTTTGGGCTTGATACGCAGACTTGAAATCATAATCGCAAGGGATTTTTTTTTAAACTTCATGTATTCCAGACCTTTTCGGCCATTTAATAACCATACGTCATTATTTTTTTTCATTTTCAATATGATTATTATTATTATTATTATTATTTTGAAAGTCAAATGCGCAGACTAAAAATGACGTCGCAAAAATGAACTCATTTTACAGAATTGTTACTAAGTCTCATATGGGTTATTTTCTCAATTCGTTAACTTTTGTGTCCTTCATCCATATCTTCCAATTAAACACCTATTTTCATTATCTAATGCTATGTTCTATTCAAGATGCTCATAAAGAGTAATGACAACGTGCATTGGCACTATTTTGCACTTAAATTATATATTTAAAAAAATAATATATATGCAAAATGTCATTTCCGTCCCCTGTCCCCACACACATTTGTCAACTTTAAAAAAAAATTACTATATGAAGAAACATTTTTAAAAATTAATACATATGCATTATGATACAGTACAAGTGTGTACTTCAATGTTCCATATAAGCATTCCTTATCATATTTACATATTTTGATAGAGAGCTCAACTTATACGTGTCCCCAGGTTTTGAAAAAAAATTCTCCCAAGTAGAAAAACCTTCAATAAAATCCTATAAATGGTGCTAGTTCATAATAAAATAGCTCAAAATGTTTAAGAACATTCTTCTCAGCAGAAAAATACGCTTTAAACAAAGTTTACACAACTTTTAGGGTGTGTGAGGCTTGTTTTATCTTAAAAATTCTATGCGTGACTTTATTCAATGTCATTTCCGTCCCCCTGGTTATCTTCCAGAAAATTTAAATAAAATTAAAAAAAATTCCACTGCCGAATTTGTTCTTGCGAACACTTTTAAGGTATCAACAGTTAAATTAAAGATATGAAACACTTTTCACACTGTTTTCGAAAACCCACTGTTTTGTCATTTCCGTCCCTGTCATTTCCGTCCCCACTTACGAAGTGGTTTCGGGAGAGTGACATTTTAATGGATTTCAAAAATTTTAATGCACGTTATTTATATTGTTGTGTTATTTTTTAATACTTTTAGCAAATTCAAATGGCAATAAGTTAGGCACATTGTTCAATCTTTAAAATTCATTATAATTTAGAAAGAATGATATTTAGTTGTATGGAAGTTGTTAGTTGTTTAATTAGTTACATCTAAATTTTAAAACTTAATAAGAATAAAATTTTATAAATTTAACTATTCTAATCAATATTTTAAAAGTAGTTTAGAATATTTTGTGTTTCAAAGTGTTTTTCTCTCACTGAGTAGAACAAAATTAAGCATTTAAAAATAAATCCAAACGTTAATTGTATTTTATTTCCACGAAATTTTTCATGGTAAGTTTTCTACACAATTTTGTTTGTCTCTTCTATTCTAAGAACAGTCTGTAACATTTACATTATTGTTTAGTTATGGTTAACAATTCAAGTATAAATTCGAAATTTTATTTTTTATATTTGGATTTTGTTTATTTATTTTTTCAAACTGTTAGTTGTTAAATTATTATACTCTTTAGGTAAAGTTCAAATGATATAATGGAGATGAAAAAAGTAGTTTAGAATATTTTGAACTCCAAAATAGTTTTTATCTACGAAACAGATCAACATTAAAGGAATATATTTTTCAAAAGTAAATTTTTAAAATCTGAATTAAATTTCTCCTTGTTAGTTATATAATTCTGTTTTTTTTTTATTCTTAGAATAATTTAGAACAAATTCATTATTATTTTAGCTAACTTATGACTTAAAATACTTATATAATAATAATTATTCGTTCTATTTTGTAATTATGTTTACTTTTATGTTAAATTGCGTTAAGCATTAAAAGTAAGGCTCTTCACCGTCACAGAGACTGATATAAAGCGAGTTGAAACCCTGCTACCAAAAAATCTGAAGTCAGTTCCAAATATCATGAAGCTTCATCAGATGGTTTGGAATGAAAATAACAAATCAGTAAAGTTTAAATCCAACGTTAAAAATGCACAAATATACAGGTATACTGTACATTTTTAACGTTGGATTTAAACTTTACATCTATCGCACAAAGGTATTTATTTTCTTCTTTTCTTAACAAATCAGTGTTAGGTTTACGCATGCTAACTTGCCTTTCTTGCGAAACCGATCTTTCTTGTACTCATTATGCTTCGAGTCCGCCTACAGTTAATATTTTATAGACTAAATAAAAATAAATGTAAAACAGACAAATGAAAAAATAAAGAAACTTGTAACCCTTTGCAGTAAAAAAAAGTTGGTATTGTAAAAGTTTAAAATTCCAACGAAAAATACTACTATTTCTTTAAAAAATTAGATTTAATCTGTTTTGTTTGTAAATAATGTAAAAAAAAATATATGAAGCAATATTCTAAATGGTGTATTTTGCTTTCTATGTCATTATTTATCAAATGAATAAAGTTTTAAAAATATTTCTTGAGTTAGGGAAGTGTTTAAGCCGGGAGATGGTAATTACACTTTTTACATTAAACTTAAACTTAAAACTCTCATTAAAATTTTATTTTTAAGTTTTTTTCGTTGCTGAGCACTGATTTGTGATCTTAAATGAGTTGTCTTTAAACAAATATTAACAATAATTAATTAATTACAAGTTGAATTTTTCCTACTTGGCATTGGCAAAAGTTAACGTGTTGAGAAAATCACCCATATACACAGTAATTGAAAGGTACCTGTTTTAAAAAATCAAAAATTCAGTTTTTTCACTCCACTCTAGTGTGCCTTCATGGCCTTCATGTCACAAAAAAGTTGCGCTCCACAGCTTTGCTGAACATATCAGGAGACGTGTTATTGCATGTACTTCTGCCTTAGCCATGGCTTAAGGGGCGGAACTTTACTGCTTATTAATTAAACTTTTACCTTCAGTTTTAAGTTGAACTACAACATTACTTTCGAACACTCGTTGCAGTGCTAAATGAACTTTAGCTACTAGTTTGATGATAATCTCAGCCTCAATGAGAGAACACCTGCCTTTGTCTCGGTTATTCACTACACCAGACTGATGAGTTCCAAACAAAGATGAAACTATAGTCTGTGGATATCCAAACCGGTGTTTTGCATGCACCGGTTTTGATATCCGGAGTGAGTTTTAGAGAATCTTTTAAAACTGAAACAAGATTTTTTTTCCTAATTCCATTTCAGAGGAAATGAGCTCTTTGCTGCCAACCATTTCAGACGGCTGGTCGCACCACCCCCTCTCCTACACGGAAATCCCTGTATCCACGGCCCTCCATTCGACTGCCATTGTGCACCCGGCACTCCACGCCCAGATGCCCGTAAGTACGCTCACCTCCACTTCATACTCAGTTATCATCTCCGCTTCCAAAAACACTTCATTTGCTCAACTTAAACACACAGCGAGGGATCAATTTACATTTCCTGCTCATTTCAATCAAAGTATTTAGACAACGTTTTCTTGGTCGTAGGTAAGCCCAGAAAGGCTAATTCGAACGGAATACCGTACTGCAAAAAATGAAATGTTTGTTTCTACAGTATAATACTGGCAGACAATTTAGAACCGTAAAATACACAGTAATACACTGTAAAACTAGCAATTTTACAGTTTTTTGCTGTAAAGTAAGAAATTACACAGTTTATTGCCGTAAAATTTACCTGTATTACGCTGTAAAAACAATAGTTTAGTACTGGCAGTAGAGGTTCCATTTTAAAACTGTAAAATGCACTGTAATAAACTGTTAAATTAGCAATTTTACAGGTTATTACTGTAAAATTACAAATTTTTAGTTTATTATTATAAAATTAGCTATAGTATACTGTAAGAACAACATTCATTTTTTACAGTGTAGCATACCGTATTGTTCTAAGGACCTACCAACAATCTACCTGAGGACCTATTCAGTGCTGTTTGGAATATGTGACGCGCACATATCAGATTCTCCTACAAAAAAAAAAAAAATTAAATGCCTAAATTCGGGTACGAAAATGACACGGGAAAGTATTCCTTCCTCTCTTTCAGCACGAATAAAATGCTCCATTAGTCTGGGAGCTGGCGACAGATTTTGGTGTCCAATTTTCATTTCTGTAGTGGATATGATGTCTTGAAGCCTCGTGGACTCCAGCTGGGGTACCGTGGGTGGGTTAGGCAACGGTAGCCTCCCAAGTACGTTAAAAAAATTAAAAATAAGTGATACCATATCGGCTGAACCTTCATTTATTATTAATATTATATCCTGTAGAAAGGACAAAAAATATTCAGCTGCTTCGAAAGTAGTGGATTATACGTCAGCTGACTGCATAAATGTGTAAAAAAATATTATTTTTTAGTCAGATCAAATTCATTGAACATTTAGTATAGTCTGAAAAATTCTTAAAGCAAAAAAAAATATTCAGCTGGCTATTTGCGAGTGTAAAACCATTCAGCTTACGCAATAAATAATGCGTAGCGTGAATTAAAGTCTGAGCGCGGCGAGCTCTTTTAACACAGAAATTGGTGATTTTTCCTCTATCATCTAACAAGCTAAGTATTTGTTTTTGCTTCAAGTGCTATATGAGCTCGCGGCGCTCGATTGCGCTCAGACTTAATTTACGTGACGCATTATTTATTGCGTCAGCTGAATTGTTTTCCACCCTCAAATAGCCAGCAGAGTATTTTTTTGTTTCAAGTATTGTTCAAACGTTTACATACTAAATTTTCAATCGATTTGGAATAACTAATTTTTTTTTTTTTCTCACACATTTATGCAGTCAGCTGACATATAATCCACTACTTTCGAGTCAGCTGAATATTTTTTTTTTCTTTTCTACAGGATATAGTTTAAATATTAAACAAAGTTTCATCCGGGATGGTATCACTTATATGAGCACCCGGCGCTCAGTCTTAATTTCGCGACGCACAATTTGTTACATCAGCTGAACTATTTTCCACTTACATATAGGCAGCTAAATATTTTTTTCTGTTTTAAGTATTATTCAAAGTAAAACATTCTAAATTTTCAATTGATTTGGAATGACTAAAATATATATATATACATATACACTGGCGGAAAAAAATCCAGCCAGGTGAAGTCCACGAGGCTTCATACAAACATCATATCTGCACAGAAATGAACACTAGCCGATATGAGATGACCGACCAAAATATGTCGCTGGCTCCCGGACTAATAGTAGTGAAGGCAACCCGTGGTACGGCAGAGTATCAGGCAGATTTATTGCTATTTTTCAAAGATTTAGAAAATATTATCGCTTTTAGGAACTTCTATCACACTCTAGAAACCCTACTCATCAAAGAAACGCACTGAAATCTTACTTGGGGGTTTACTTACATTTGATGATAAATATAATGGCCTCAAATATTTGGTTAATGGAAAAACAGTCTAGAAACATCGACATGCTTCGTATTGATGACATAGGCCAGAAGGTTGGCTTGCAAATTTTCTGAAGTAGTGGAATGTGGGGCAAAGTGAAATGGTAAAATATTTTCTCAGTTTACAGTGCCACCTATCGAGCAATATTTGAACTAAGTTCCTAGTTATATAGTTGATTCCTGTCAAAAATAAATGGATGGTGTTATGCAAAAAGGAGTTAACCCACAAAACATAAAAAAATGAGTTATCCAACTGTGATGGTAAAATATGTTGCTTTCTATATTAAGCAAAAATATTTAAGCCCTATCGGCATTTCATGATAACATATCATTGGTATATTGATATAGAGCTCCATGCTTTTTGCCAGTTTGTTGACTTTAAAGCCCACTATCTCAAAATCAGGTTTTTGTGGGTTAACTCCTTTTTTCATAACACCATCCAAATATAGCTCCAAAGATCAACGAAAAAAAAATTATATGAGTCATTTTCAAAATTTAATACCTCTATTGTATTATGATTTTTCATTTATGATTTTCCAAAAATATTTCTTGTTGTTATAAAATAAAATTCTTGTACTTATTACTTTAACTGTGAATTGAGATCTACTAATGTCCCGTGCAGTCCTTATTTAGTTTATATTAGTCAGGTTTTTATTTTAAGTGTTCAATGCAATTTGGCAAGTGCACACGGGGCAAAGTGGATGGAGCAAAGTGAAATAGCTCATTTCGTTTGCTTATGCCTTTTACTAAATCACGTACATATTTCAACATTTATTAATTTATTCATTCTTTTACTTATTGATTCGCTTATTCAGTCATTCATTCACTAGTTTTGTTATTCATTCTCCATTTTATTCACTCATTTTTTTCTCATATATTAATTAATTTATTCGTTTATTTGTTTATTTATTCGTTTATTTTCATTGATAACTCTTTTACTCATTTATTTGCGCGTTCATTTTATGAAAATTACTGTAACTCATCAAATAAAAAATGTTTCATTACAAAAATATTGTATTTTTTACTGAAACGTGAAAGATTTCAACCTTTTTTTGAAAATGCACAATAATTGCCAAAAATGAAAAATAATATTTAATCTCAAGTTGTATTACAAAATACAGGGTGTCCACTCCTATCGTGGCCCAGTAGCTAATTTCTAAACCGTTAGAGATAAGCATATAGTTTATTTAGGAAAAAATCTCCAAATTACGAAAGGAATTTTGGATCCATTCAATGTTTTTAAAAAAATTAAATTTTGAAAGAGTTACGAAATTTAAATTTTTATACAGCCCCCCAGTCCTATCAATCATATTTAGTAAAACATTCTTGACACTGTAACGTTTAAAACTAAAAAAAAAAAATCACTGTTCTACCACGAAAATTGGCCAAGTTATGACGTTTTGAAAAATCAAGATTTTGCATTATTTCATGACGTCATCGAGAGATCGCTTAAGGAACCGTATGCAAAATCCTTCAAAATTTTGATTTTTCAAAACGTCATAACTCGGTCAATTTTTGTCGTAGAAGAGTGATTTTTTTTTTAACTTTTAAACGTTACAGTGTCAAGAATGTTTTACTAAATATGATTGATAGGACTGGGGGGATGTATAAAAATTTAAATTTCGTAACTCTTTCAAAATTTGATTTGTTGAAAAACATTGAATAGACCCAAAATTCCTTTCGTATTTTAGAGATTTTTTTCTAAATGAACTATATGCTTATCTCTAACGGTTAAGAAATTAGCTATTGGGCCACGATAGGAATGGACACCCTGTACATTACTCCTTTATTTAGACTAATTTTTGGAACAAATTTCCAATTTGAAACAGGTGAGTCATCTTAACTATTTCACTTCGCCCCACATTCCCCTACACATTACAAGTACTTATTGCGACATTACTGACAATGCGTAGAATTACGTGATTGAAATTTTAGATATTGTGGAGGAAATTACTGATTTGCGTCAGTTAGTTTAAACTCAATTGTTTAAAGAACGTAAAAATGTCAGAGAAAGCAGGGGAGAGAGGCAGGGGTGCCCACATGGGGGATTATGGCGAAAGTTGCGCCAGCACACTTTGCAAGAGGGGATTTTTTTTAATATTTTAAATAAGAAAAACTGAAGTAAAAAAAAAAATTTCAATTTATTCAAAAAAAGGTAAGATGCATGAATAATACTTTTTTGGAGTACTCCTTCTAAAATTTAGTGTCCGTGTTTATTTTTTAGTGAAGACTACCTCAAAAACTTTGATTAAGTCAATGTGTTTCTTTTCCAAAAAAGGGTCAGACTATTTAATTTCATTTCAATTTACCTTGATTTCTTCTGACACAATTCCGTACGATGAATACGTATGACAGCGATGAAAAGGTAGGGGCGAAAATGCATGAAGCATTTTTTTTCTCTAAGAATTACGACCACACTATTCTTCAGACTTTCGTGGATTCATTAGCAAGGGGGGAACTTGATCAGAACTAGTTTTAAACTTTCCGACCATTTCCGGAAAATATTACTCTCTGGGTGACAGTTTTTTTTTTTTTTTTTTTTTTGGTTATGTGTATTTAGGACTTCAATTTCGAAAAACTGTCTGAAGAACGCATACTCCCCCCATCATTAAAGGCTGTCTGAGCGCTCATTTTCAAGGCTTCAATGTCGACGAAATTCTGATGAAGAGCCGTGAGTCTCCTTCTTCAGTAACACTATCGAATTTCCCCCACCCCCTAAATGAATTCCTGAATTTACATTTCAAAAAATTATCCGCGGAGGGCCCCTAAACCTCGCATCCCGTTAATACTATTAAGGATCGTCTAAAACAGCCTTTAGCTGCAATTTCTGTTGGAATACCTTTTCTCCACCCAGCTCTTTTACTAACATTATTAAAATTAGTCTTTGGTTTCGTTTTAAGGACTTAGATTCCGAAAAATGCCCAGGGGAGATCTTCAAAACAGAACAAAACCGCTAACATCATCGAAGGTGTGCTAAAATTGCGTTTTGGAACTACAATTTCAAAAAACTGCCTGCCTCTAAAATTAGCAAAGAAGACTTACAATTAAGATTTTAGCAATTGAATTTCGAAAAAAAGAAAAAGAAAGAAATCTCCCCTCCCCATTCCCTGAACATAATCGAAGGTAATCTACAAATGCGTGTTTTGGAGTCCTAATTTCGAAGAATTTGCCGCGGAAGGACCACGAACCTCTACTCTACCTCACATTACCAAACATCGTATGAAATTGTTTTTGGAACTACAATTCCGAACAAGTCTTCAGAGTCAAAAAACGACACATCACAGTCAAAAAACGACAACTATCTGGCAGAAAGCTCAAAAAATTCCATCTTGTGTGTTGTTTGAAACTGTTTGTCCTTCCAGCCGCCCCTGCACTCCATTCCACACGCCGCCCTGCACTACCCGCCCCACGGCGTTGAGCACCCCAACACGCAGCCGACCCTTTTCGTCACCAACCTCGGCCACTTCGTCCAAGATCAGGAACTCAAAGACATGTACGGAAGGTGAGCCACATTCAATCCTTACCACTCGAGACTCAAATAATAAAAAGATTCATTTTTAACTTTGGTGAGCCACATTCAATCCTTACCACTCGAGACTCAAATAATAAAAAGATTCATTTTTAATTTTACTCCGGTAGCCATCCACTTTAGAGGCAAAATGTGAACTTTTGTAATCGGGAAAAGGAACCTGTAGAAATCAGTCATTTGAAAACGCAGCCTCAACCGTGGGGTAAAATGACAGATAAGATACTGTAGAGAAAATCAATGCAAAGCACCAAACAATTAATTTCAATATGTACAACTTGCCGGCATTTTATACTACTTAGAATCTTGTTTTCTGTTGGCTTTGGTTGTTTCCTTTGTTTGCTTGTTTCTCATATCTTACATTTCTTTCATGTGGGGCTTTTACACGCTCTGGAGCATCTTTCCTGCTCTTGTTTAGTTTTCTTTTCTCGTAATATGGCAACCGGGAACATTTGTAGGATCATTTCCTTCTATCGGATGCGTCGGAAAGCTATGGCATCTTGCCCCAAAGAATTGGACAAGATGCCGGTTTATCCACTACGTTGCAGCAGAAGCAGGCGGGCTCTATAACTTGCCTAATAGAAAGCCCATGTTTCAAACTCTCTAAATCTAACCGAGTCATTTCTCTATAAAAATTACTGGGAATAAGTGAAGTATGTTATGTTATTTCGGGTACTCATCAGAACGGTAGAAATGACAAAACCCTATAAAAACATCCCTTAAATCTGGGTTCATCAGCAAAAAAATGTATATATGTATACTTTCAATGTGCACGCTCCTTCACTCTAATTGAACAGCAAGCTGTTTCTGCTCATGCTTGTGCACGTGATACGGCATGTTCTCCGAAAACGGTGTCTTCCCTCAATTTACCTGAAGTGGCAATCAAAAGAGCAAAGTGAAAGAATTTTCACGGTGCATTAATTATTTTCCCTCGTTACCTACACATTATCAAAATGTAAGGTTTCAAAGTGTGCCGAATTTTGTTTTTTTTAATTTGCAAACTTTAGCAAGTTTCTGTAAGCAATGAAAGATATCTTTCACTCGCTCTACCAATAGACTCATTACCAAATGTAAACGGAGAGTTGAAGCTGTACCATCAATTTTCGTCAAGTCTTATAATTTGGCTCTTTTTTTTAAATTTCAGCAGTTTTTAGACTCATGTTTGTGAAAATTGCAACACCATGAAGGCGATTGGGCTGACATTTTCAGCAAAAACAAAGTAGGGTATGATATGCTAATGATTAGAATTTTAGACTCGTAGCGCTTGCGTACACTGTTAAAAAAAATCTGAATTTTCAGGAAGTTGTTTACTGATTTCAACAGGAAATTTCCATTTTCGATTCAAAACGTATCTTTTCCTTAAAAAAACGGAAATATTCCATGAATCACAGACTTGGAGAAACAAAAACGGAATTTTCTTGTCTTTATGGTTGCTGCGTATGGTTTCTACATTAACGTTGATTCGTAGGTCAAAGTACGAGACGGCAAAACCTATAACATGCAGAGTAGGGTGGCCCTTAACTATATGGCATTTTTCCAAAGTTAAAATTTCCTTGCTCCCACCCCCGTATCTTGTTCCAATGAGCAAAAAAACACTCTGTACCAAATTTCAATTCATTTGAACAATTTCTAGGAGTGCCGCAAATGACTTAAAGTTTAGTCAGTATCTGAAATTTCGTGAATTTTTTAAAAAGATTGCAGTTTTCAATCATAACACAAAAATTATTAGAGAAAAAAAACATTTTTTGACAAACAGTTTCTGTAGAGTCAAAACATAGTATAAACAAATAAATATTTTACCTTATTGTTTCCTAAGTGAGGATTTGGTAGCAGTAGGGTATCTTTTGCGGTCTTCAGCTACGATATGCAAAACGAATTGTTTTTCACTTTCATCTTTTGTGAGAATATTATTATATTGCTGAATTAATTTGATACCTCTTTCTGCAGCATCATTCACAACACTTAATTTCTCAATTTTTTTCTTTTCCTCTTGTATAACCAGGGTCATCTTTCCATATTAATGGATCTTTGCTGATAAAATCGGAATTAATAGAAAATCGGGTGAAGAAATATTTTGTTACAGGTGTTACAAATGACAAAAACTCGTTGTTTACAAATAAAGAAAAATTATTTTGATGTGGAATATATCTTTTTTGTTGGTTTTCTTCTTGCTCCTGTTCTTCATCTGTATCTGCTTCCAACAAAATTTCTACCATATTTCTCTTCACTGTGAGTGGAACAGTATCATCAAATAAGGATAGAGCCATAGGTTCGGAAGCCAAATACCAGAGATAATTTGAAAATTTTTTTAGAGCAATTTCACTTATCTCTTTATCAATTTCCCGATAATTGATCAACTTCTGAAAGAATTGAAAATCATGATACGGAGCTTTAACTGCCTCCGGAGAGAGAAACCAAGCCTGAACGTAAATTCTAGCAAGAAAAATACATAATCTTCGTAAAGAGCTCTTCTCCTTTTCGGATAACTCAAATTGATTCTGAAATAAGTAAATCTTCAGCGCATAAATAGATTTTGATATCCACCTAGCGTGACTTACAGCTCCTGGCTTACGAAATGATATCCCGTTCTTAGGAATCCCGCCAAGAAGGATCATGCATAGTTCTAACAGTTCTCAGTAATCATCCCGCTGTTGTCTATGAGAAGAAAGGTGTTGTTCAAGAAAGTCGAGCACGGTTAAGCGTATATCATCGGGTATTTCATTGTCACCAATTTCATACATTGCTTTATCGAGTTTTGTCCAGGTTTCTCTAAACCTTTTGAAAAGTGTCATCTCTGGGCCAGAAGTTGCACTCATTAGAGAGTCAAAACATCCCTTCAAAATTAGCTCAAAGATATGGTGACGACAAGGGAGATACAGGAGATTGCGCTTAAACATGTTTTCCAGATTGGTACAGGCACCATTTATCCTTCCTAAGTTGCTACGTGTGGTATCACAGCATAGTGCTTGAATTTTATCAAATATTTCCCACTTTTCAACTGCTTGATAAACAGCCATGGTTTGGTCTTCTCCTGATGATGTGGTTATTTCAGAGACTCCCAACAGTTGCTCCTTGCCTTGGAAAGTTACTATAATTCTAGTCGATCAACCTTCTCAACTCCAGCAAGATCTGGGAGCAATTTTCCATCCCAGTATAGTACTAATTCTTGACACTCGTTCAAGTTGAATTTTTCCCGAATTTCCGCATGTCTCTCTTCTCTAAATTTTTTTCGTAACCGTTGAAGGGAAGTTCGGTTTATTATCAGGTCCTTTGTATCGTGACCCAACGCTTCTGCAGCAGCTATCAAAATGTAAACACCATTTCGGGCAGTGATTTCACACCTGTCAAAAACTTCTGAAAGACGAGGAGTAAAAAACTGCAATGTACCTCGTGTTTCTGTGCGAGTAATGTCCGTATTCGTAAATGTGTCAGTTGCTGGTAATTGCGTATCAATGACAGAAGAAGGACGGTCACTGTCATCAAAACTATCACTGCTTGGGTTGCTGGAGGGGCTATATCACAACTTGTTGTGGTTGCTAATTATAGTTCCATTTCTTCATAAGTTCCTTTCTTTCGAGCAACTTCCATAGTTTTTTTCATTAATGTTCTTTCTTCTTTTTGTGTTAGTTTTTGGTCAGCACCAACCATGGAACCCGGTCGCCCTTTCTGGCGCTGAAGAATGAAGAATTTTCTATCCTCTTCATTTTTTATATCTCCCAAAGCATTTGCATGTGCTATGTCAAAAAGATCGTCCATAATTTCCACAAAAGAATCTCTCCTCTCTTTTTCTTTGCTTGAGATTCTCGAGAAACTTTTCTGTAAATTCTTCCATTTATCGTGCAGTTCTATTAGTCTTTCAGTACAATGGTCCGTACTTCTAGTAGGAATTCGAGCTTTTTGCCAGAAAACTGAAACTTCTTGAATTACTAATGCAGCACTAGCTTTTATGGTCAAATTTACAACTTTCAGATTGTAAAAAAAAGACGCTTAAAACTTGCCCATTCGATGGTAATTTCGCTCCAACAATTTGATTGGAAATGTAATCAACAAGATCAATATAAAAATATTTTCTTAGATTATGTGATGAGCTACCGGAAGACGTTGATGCCATTTTAAAGTCAGGCATAAATAACAAGCAGCACTGGCGTAAACAGCTGCTCTCACGCTAATGCATGGTCGCGGGTCGCGTCTCACCCCACTTGACTCTTGACCTCTGTCCGTATGTGGGGTCTTCTTCGAGTGGGGGCGATAGAAAGGAAGGGAATGGGAGACATATAGGAACTAAACAGATAAGACAGAGGAGCAAAGTTTTAGATTGGAGTTTTTTCTTTTTTTTAATTTGCACAACACATTAAATTCTTCTAAAGTAGATGTTCTGGGCATGTAAATTTCAAAATGACCAAGTATGTATGTGGACAGGACATACAAAAAAACTTTCGCTAGTTTGTTGTCGAAATTCTTTCATCACCAGGAAAGCGCCATGCGTCGCGGAAAACGTCTTGACCAAGCAGCTTCGTAATCTATATTAATATCTCAGAGGAAACGGCCGGAGAAGCATGGAAGTCCACAGAAAGATAGTTTAAGTAGAGTAACACTTTTAATAAGGCATACGACCATCAGAGATGTAAATCTGCTAGAAAAAAAATTAACTTGAAAAAAGTGAAAAATTCATATTTTCGGCGAAAATTTGACAATTTCATGCTCGTTGCGGCACCCCTTAAACTTTTCCGATTGAGCTAATATTTTGCACACATCATTTTATTGTTCATTGGAACAAAATAGGGGGGTGGGAGCTAACTTTTGTAAAAGTTGAAAAATAAGGGCCACCCTAATGCAGAGCCGTTATGAATTAATACATGCGTATTACAGCTTCTTGAAAGAGTCGAACTCTGTATTCTTTGGAAAAGAAGACATCTGTGTTACGTCGTTTGGACAGTAACTCTCCAAAAAACATCACTTGTGAATGTGTTATTTAATCGTGTTCGTCGGGACGTGATTAGGTATGGCATTTTGTTTCAATTTGAGAATGCTTCGAAGAGGAGCGTTGGCTATTGTTATAGCATTCGAATATGAATTATTCCAGGATTCTGCGTTGTTAATCAAATTGACTGTTGCAAAATGATTTGGATCTTTTCATGTGATGTCATGTGATTATTCGGGACACCGTGTTTCGCGTGCTCAACATTTTTAAGGAGACTTAGCTTATCAGTCCATAATAATTCGCGGTGGAATCAATCAAAATGGGTAACAAAAGGGTGTGTTAGTATGTTTTAAAATCTACTCACTCTGTTGTCTTTTTTGTGCTTCTAGTAAAGATAGGAGGTAAATATTTTTATTTTTGTCACTGCTATTTTTATATTAATCTGAGCCATGACTTAACAGTTAGTTATTTCATGATGTAAACCAATTGTATATTTTGAGAGTTGCATGAATAAACTTACTGATGCTGAGGGTTAGTAAAATTTAGTGAAATGATTTTTGTAATTTTATATAAAGATTTAAAAGCTTAGTCTCAAAACTTAGCTTTTTTACTTTATGACTTTACTTCATTTACACATTCGTTTTAACCTTTAGCTCAATGTCTATAAGGAAATAAATGAAAAAAAGCAATGTAAAAGAGTCTATTTAAATATCATCAAGAGTTTGGAAAATCTAATCAGAGCTATCGTGCATTAAAATATTAAAAATATAATTTTCAGAAAATGCAAAGATTTTAATTTATAGAAACCTATTG
>JAXGGA010011466.1:0-42329 GCA_038373865.1 Uloborus plumipes | reverse complement strand
GAGGAATACTTTTTGATGGAAGGTTTCAGCAAAAATGAAAATAAATTTTACAAAAAGTCCTGACATGATAAATTTTTTCATTATTTTTCTTGAAATCAGCACTAAAAAGTACGTAAAATTCAGCCATTACATCTATTGTATTTTTTCCATCGGAGGTCTGTGTCTTTCATTTTGAATGAGTCAAAATTAATATATCTCAATGTAATTCTTTAAGAATTTTCGCTTTAGTTTTGTCCCAATAGGTACAATAACACTTAAAATATGAGAGGGTCAGTTAAAAACGGAGAAAGTGGGGATGGTTAATAACTGTACAATTAAACTTTGAAGTCGATACATTATGGTAAATTAAGAGTGTACTTACTTTTACTGGATGCAAATAACTCTTTTCCCAATTTGTACTTCTGAATTCCAATTCCGTCGTTGCGTAGATGGGATTTTCAATTAATTCAAATTCATTGAGATTGAAGCCATTCTCCTAAAGGTAAAACATTTTTAATACGTAGCTGTTTAAATCATCAACATTTTGCGAAATCAAAATTAATCTGCCATTTTAAATGATTTCTAAGCTCTGTGAGAAAGGAAAAACAGGAACAATTAAGGAAAAGAACGAAAAAAGGAAAAAATAATGGGAAAAATCTGAAAAAGAAAAGGAGAAAGAAGAAAATTTCACGTTTTTTTCTGATTTTGTGCGGTAATTTATTTCTTATACTAGTACAGATTTTGATTGAAGAATTCTGAAACGTTTCTAAGTATACGGGGCAGGGTTTGGGGTCAAAATGTCGCGGCCGAAATGTCGCGGGCCAAAATGTCGCGGCAAAAATGTCGCCGAGCCAAAATGTCGCGGGCTAAAATGTCGCGGGCCAAAATGTCGCCGGTCCAAAATGTCGCCGAGCCAAAATGTCGCCGAGCCAAAATGTCGCGGGCCAAAATGTCGCCGGTCCAAAATGTCGCCGAGCCGAAATGTCGCGGGCTAAAATGTCGCGGGCCAAAATGTCGCGGCAAAAATGTCGCCGAGCCAAAATGTCGCGGGCTAAAATGTCGCGGGCCAAAATGTCGCCGGTCAAAAATGTCGCCGGGCCAAAATGTCGCCAGTCTAAAATGTCGCCGGGCCAGAATGTCGCCGGTCCAAAATGTCGCCGGGCCCAAATGTCGCCGGTCAAAAATGTCGCCGGGCCAAAATGTCGCCGGTCCAAAATAACGCCGGTCCGAAAGGCCGCCGGTCCAAAATGTTTCCAGTCCAAAATATAGCCGTTCCTAAATGACACTAAGTGCATAGTACAGATTTAATGTTTCCAGCAATTCACAAATTCAATGCAGCTTAATTATGTAGCTCAATTTTACTAATAAGCTTATCACGATATGATAAATACACCTGTTTAGTAACTTTTTTTAAAGGTAACAGTTTATAAAATTAGCTTAATTTATTAACAAAAATGTAACTAAATTGATTTCTTCTAACGCTTAAATTATTTAAGTACCAAAATAATGCCATAGTTTATTCAGGGCTGTACTAGGGCCCAGGGACGCTAAATTTCTTCCTTTTTAATACGCTTTTATTAGTTTCACATGTGGGTTTGTTTGTTTTTTGTTTGTTTGTTTGTAGGTATGTAACTCTGACAAGGGGACCTTACAGGTTGTCACTCACCGATTTTGATGAGTTTTATATATTATGTAGAGGGACCCACCCTAAGTATTTTAGCAAAAGGATATGCTCCAATGCGCCTTAGTTTCCGAGATATAACGACGATCCAAAGTTCAGCTCGAAGTTATTATAGAGGTACGGTTGAGCAGTGGTCACAACAGCGGCCGTAGCCCAGTGAGCAAGGTCCCCCACTTCGACCGCTGGAGGTCTGGGGATCGAGTCCCGTGACGTATTTTTTTTTTTTTTCTTTAATATCGAAAAAAATTCGATAGTTAATGGAAAATCGTTTAATTATTCATTTTTATTTTATTTATTTATTCATTTAGAAAATATTTTTTTTTTTCAATTTTTAATATTGTTAATTCACGGACTCGATCCCCAGACCTCCAGCGGTCGGAGTGGGGGACCTTGCTCACTGGGCTACGGCCGCTGTTGTGCCCACTGCTCAACCGTACCTCTGTAACAACTTCGAGCTGAACTTTGGATCGTTATATCTCAAAAACTAAGGCGCATTGAGGAATATATTTTTGCTAAAATACTTAGGGTGGGTCCCTCTACATAATATATAAAACTCATCAAAATCGGTGAGTGATAACCTGTAAGGTCCCCTTGTGAGTCAAAGATAAAATTCACGTTCTTTACAAACGTAAAAGTAATATGTTAAAAACCATTATTATTACTAAAGGCTAAACTATATTGCATGTTGATGCATAATAAGTGCATTTGCCATTAGTTCTGAGTAGGGCATCGATCGTCCACAAAATGCATATTATAAGTGCAAGTAAACTTAGCGGATATTCAACAGTTTTCAAAATCTTCTTTTGAATTTGATTTACTCTAAAAGCGTATTTTTTAGTTTTTTTTAAAGTATATTTAGGATTATTTCTTTTTTTCACACTAAGAAATTAAACAAATAAATTTGCTGTAAAGGCTTTTTTTTTTTGCCTTTTGCAAAAACGGAATACCGTTTAATCACCGCGTAGCCGGCAATTTTCTTCTAGAACATTTTCTTTAAGAGTTATTGGGGACGTTTGAAATCAAATTAGTTCATGTAATTATTGCTTTCTTTGTAACAACTAAGTGGTGGAAGGGGAGGTGAAATTTCAAGAGAAAAAATGGTATTATATTCAACTCCACATTTAAATACTGATTGTAACGAAGGTACAGTACTATGTCTGAGCTGATTAACGCCAGAAATGAATAAGCATCTCTACCTTTAAGATTCTTCTACAAACAAAATTTTGTCTGAATACTTGCATTACTTCTTGATATAGGGGAGAGTGGTAATGAATGGGCCACTTTTTGGTTTTGAATTTTTGTAATTTTTTCTAACACTTTGTTTTAACTCTAAATTGGTTTTTTAGTTACTTTACTTATCTGGCTATCTAAAAAAGTCATAAAAGTTGGATTAACACCTGTCTATAATGAACTATAATAGAAAATAAAAATTTTGAAATTTGGCCCATTCAACCCCACCTATGGGGTTGAATGGGCCATCGAAGGTAATGAATGGGCCACTAAATGAATTCAATGAAAACATGTGGATTTAATCTTTTATTTGCTGAATATGACAAAATAAATGTGGCACTTGACATGATGATACAAAATCATACTGATTTAAAATTATATAAACATCAAAACTGATGCAATTAAAATAAAACTGATGCATACCAATTGTAGCAGAAAAATGACTAAATAATGAGATTGTAAGAAATAAATAACATCAAATATATATATATAAAAAAATAACAGATAGTACACACTATGATTTAACAAAATTTATATATTTCAAAAATAATATTAAAAATCACTTTCAAAAACTTCATCTTCATTTTCAAACTTGTCAAAATTCAAAATTTTGTTTTTAAAATTTACTAGACATCGGGAATAAGAAATATCCAACTTAAGTTACCAAGAAAGAAAATGAAATTGTACTGTGAGGAATATAATATGAAGGAGAGAGGGGGGCTTTTTCAAGCCACGCACTGCGACCAGAGGTCTATTGTACTATAGGAATATAATATAGATCTACAAATTATATTTAGAAGTTACTACAAACCTATTTTGACGACAGTAATCTTAATCTATCTATGACAGTCAGTTGTGTTTCATATTAATGCGAAAATCCAAAGAAAAGGAAGAAAAACAATATTTAGGTGGCCCATTCATTACCATGACATCGTGGCCCATTCAGCCCCACCTATACTTTTGTAATACATTTAGGTTTTTTGAGTACATTGAATTTAGATAACATCAAAATACATCTTAAGATTAGTTTATAGATATGGAAAGACTAGCTTATACATATGTATGCAGTGAAATACTTGGTACATTTTAGCTAGGAAATGTTTTACTAAAAAGGGAAAAACTTACTTTTCAGTCAGATTCTTGACCATGCCACTCTAGTTTGAAAATGGCTCAGCGCAAATGAATGAAAATTGGATGAGTTTAGTAGAACAAATAGCTACATCTATTGGTGGCATCAAAAAAAAAATCATTCAAATACTTTTTCATATTTTGTTAGTGGCCCATTCATCACCACGGCCCATTCATTACCACTCTCCCCTACATCACTCACAAATAATGAAAAATAAAAAGTTCAATTGCTCTGCTTCCTCGATGATGTGGCGTATCTTCTGAAGGCTTCTTATGGGCCAATTTTTATTTGATTTCGTCTGAACTTTCTTCAGACATAGTAATCACGCTATGCTGAAAACGTTCCATTACATTCTTGCATGTAAAAACTTGGAAGAACTAGCGGCAAAAACCAATCAGCACTGAACTACATATTCGTTGGTATATGTATGTACCGAATTTCATTCCAATTTACGCAGTAAGTTTTGTGGTAGAGTCGCCCCAAAAAAATAAACGATAAAATTGAATTCAGCACACATCAGAACGTGTAAATTCTTCCAAATTGACAATTTTTCACTGATCCAATACTTTCTTTTACACATTTTATGAAGAAGAAAATAAAAACACCTCTATCACTTAAATTATATAGACTTGCTTTCGATCATGTAAGAAATTTTAACAAAAACAAATGTCAAACATTGTATATCTGTCTTATTCATTTCACATTTCTTCAACTTCTTTTTTAACACATAAATTTTCCTTTCGATATCAATTAAACTTGGCTTGAGCTGCTAATCTATTCGTTTTTAAGTTGGTAGATAGCGAGTCACGGTGAAATAAGCTATTGTAAATAAATAACGGACGCTTGTTTGATAACTATTTGTTTCTTGGAAAACGCTCGAAACGGTTACAAGCCGAAAGGGTAATTTTTTTTTAGTATTTTTCAAAAATTTTAGTCCATTCTATCATTAACGCACACGTTCATCAACAGCAATTAGCAATCTTTTGCTAATTTGGTGTAAAAAAGCCTTTTCATATAATTTAATTTTTGGTACTATCAATGAGGGATCTTCTACATTTTTGTCTGACGACATTTGAACGGGCGACATTTTTGCCCGCGACATTTTTGACCGGCGACATTTTGGACACGCGACATTTTGGACACGCGACAATTTTGACCGACGACATTTTGAACACGCGACATTTTTGACCGGCGACATTTTGGACACGCGACATTTTTGACCGGCGACATTTTGGACACGCGACATTTTTGACCGGCGACATTTCGGACACGCGACATTTTGGACCGGCGACATTTCGGACACACGACATTTTGGACCGGCAACATTTTGGCCCACGACATTTTGGACCTTCGACATTTTTGCTCGCGACATTTTGGACCGCGACATTTTGGACCGGAGGCATTTTGACCAGCGACATTTTAGACCGCGACATTTTGGCCCGGCGACATTTTGAACCGCCGACATTTTGACCAGCGACATTTTAGACCGCGACATTTTGGCCCGGCGACATTTTGGACCGGCGACATTTTGACCCGCGACATTTTGGCCCGCGACATTTTTTCCCAGCGACATTTTGGCCGCGACATTTTGGCCCACGACATTTCGGCCGCGACATTTTGGGCGTATACCACGGGGCAGTTACGACTCATGAAAATTTCAAAAATGTATTCGAGAATTTTCCGAAACACTCCCAAAAGCTTCTGAATAATGCAGGAAATGATTTCCAAAATAATCGGAAATGATTTTTAAAATTGCAGAAAAAAATTTTCGACTCACTCTGAAACTTTTGAAAATTAGATAAAGCGGATTCCAAAATACTCAGAAACGTTAAGTAAGTAATTTATATTTAAGAAACGTGTTCGGAGTTTTAACTATGCAAGAATAACAACCTTTGAAGTTAATAAAATTGTTTCTTTCTTTTTCTTTCCAACGGAATGCGTGAGAGGCAATAGCCTTTTGCTGACCTAGTACTATACTGCCGTGCTAAGCGCAAAAGTCGTATCTGCACTTTTTGTCAAAATTGAGTTAGGGTCCCCACGTGATTTTTTGTCACATATTTCACCAAAATACAAAGTTTTGTGGTCATTTGTTCATGGGAAGTATTTTTAAAAAATTTTTGAAAAAGTTTCATCTGAATCAAATACATGGAGAAGCAAAACTTTAAACGGCAATTTCTCCTTTTGAAGTCGTCTGCAGATACGACTTTTGCGCTTAGCACGGCAGTATACTGCCGTGCTAAGCATAAGAGTCGTATCTGCACTTTTTAACGAAATTGAGTTATTGGCACCAGGTAGTTCTATGTGACGTATTTTATCTAAATACAACATTTTATGGCCATTAGAGAACGGGAAGTATTTTTCAAAAAATTCCGAATAAATACCTCCTAAATCAAATACATGGAGCCGCAAAACTTTAAAGAATAATATCTCAGTTTGAGGTCGACTGCAGATACCACTTTTGCGCTTAGCACGGCAGTATACCCCCGATATGGCATCCAGTTTTTCACATGCATCGTTAAGACGGTGATGGGATATCAATAGCACAGATAATTTTGATACCCAGTTTCCTCCAGGTGGAGGCGTCTGGGCTCTCTTCGATGCAAAAATGTAACAGGAATTTAATTCTGCCAAGGATATTCAAAGCCAAACGAATATCAAAGTCAAACAGAGGCATAATCATACGACATGGGCGCTGATTATTTTCTTCATCTCGGAAATCTACCAACTGTCCGGTGCGAATCAGAACTTGTGTCCATGGCTTAGAAATCTAACGACGAACCACCCGACAAGGAGGTAAAATCGGTACCATACTAACGTTAAGTCCATTTTCGTTACTTTTCAGGAGAGAGCGAAAACGAGTTTCAGATGCATGTGAAAAATAGGACTCGCGCTCTTTTAAAATGAAGGAATTGAAAGGCTTGGGAGATGAAGGGGTTATGCGATAAAACCAAAATTGCGAGTAATTAAAGTTCAAAATTTTATTGTTGTAATTGTTGAAGCTTTTTTGTTTTCCGGTTTGGTCGATAGGGAGCGTATGAAATCGGTCTAATGACATCTACTTTTTGATGTATCAAGTTTTACATGATTACCTGTATCCATTGCTTACCATTGTCCAGAGTTAAATTTTCGAAAAATATAACATAGCCCCTTCACTTCACTCTCTAGGGTTCCCCGTACAAACCACAACTCGTGGTTTACCTGGGATGGGGTCCTGTTCTTTTGATCTAAACTAAGGGCCGAGCAAAAACCCCTGGTTTAGTACCCCCAGAGGTATTGTTTCACTTGGAGGACTTTGTGACCACGACCCTTATTTAACGTCGCCCAGCCACCATTAGTGACGACGGGGGATATTGGATCGGCTAGAATCGAACTCGGGACCCTCCAGTTACGAGTCCGACGTCTTACCGATCGGGCAACCACGGCCCCACTTAAATCCTTCATCCTGCACACCCTTTAACTCTGAAGAAATAAGTTTTGAAAGATGATGTTCTCACGGGTCGATGCAGCGTAAGATTCTACGTATACAATGCAGTGTAATAAAGTGAAAATCTCCATCTTTGGAGGGGCGTTATATCGGCTCTGAGACACAGAAAAGCAAGGTGGTTGGTTACCTGGAAGGCGTCGTCTTCGCTGAGGATCTTGCTAAGGTGGGAGATGTAGGTGGTGGCCAGGATCAGGACGTCTAGCTTGGACAGCTTCGTGTTGGGCGGGACGGAGGGCAGACATTGCTGGAGGTTCTGGAAGGCGTTCCTCAGGCTCTTGACTCGGTACCTCTCGCGGGCGGCGTTGCGGGACATGCCACTCTGGTTGCTGCGGTCTAGTTCAGGCACAAAATAATAATCAAAATGTAGTTTAAAAAAACTAAAAAATCTTGATGCGTCGGCTCGTCAAAAAAGGGGCCTTAGTATTAATAATAGTATTAAATCAACTATTATATTTGCAACTAGCGGTACCCGCACGGCTTTGCCCGTAGTATAAAATTAAAAGTTCATTTGTAAAATAATTGATATAGCAGAAAAAATACTCTATTTTAGTTATAATCCAACTACAATTCCTTCAAAGTATGATATAAAAATTTGGTATGGGCCCTACACTACTTCCTTTTACGTGTACATTTCTTAGTAGATGCCTTAAGTGCTAAAATAGTGCTTGGAGGGAGCAAGATAACAATTCAAACATTTATATCCCTAGTTTGCCACAAAACAATGCAAAAAAATGTTTTACAATGATTAATCTCCTAAATATCGCCGATTTTAACATCATTCAGTGGATTTTTCGCAAAATATCGCCAATAGCGCCAAATTGAACCCCCCAAAAAATTTAAAAAAAAAAGCGCCAAATTGGCGACAAATACTTGGCGACAAAAGGCTTGGCCATATATCGCCAAGTGGTCGCGCCAATTCATCTGCATTGAAATTAACACTGGTTTACTCAATAAAAGGGGTAAAGCATCCCATTGTGACATTCAAATGAAACCCCAAGGGGAGATGCACAAAAATAAGCCAAAAGAGAAAATAAGAACAATTTTGTTGCTCACAGAAACCAACAGAAATCTTACCAAAATTTGAAAGAAGAAGAAAGTTTCCTTTCCTAGCTTTAAAAGCAAAACAATACATTTTCCGAAATGAAACACTATAAAAAGAACGTTGCAATGTCGCAATTTATGCGATATTTGGTTAATCTTTGTGCTTTGGGTAACCCTTTCTCGCTAAATGGGCGATAGATGGGCCTACTACTATTTCCAAACGTTGCCAAAATCAATATTGCTGAAATGCGAAATCTATGGAAATGAAAAAAAAAAAATCCGCCAAATCTTTTAATTAAGTCATTAGTATATTGGAAACAGGGTAGCCAGAAAAATACTATGCTCCTTATTTGGGCCGAAAAAATACTACCGTAGTATCAAAAATACTACGTCTGGCAACGCTGGAAAAAGAACGAAACAAAAATAAGTATGAACACGTAACCATGGTAACAACATGAAAAGTTGATGTCCGTTGATTTAATAATTCATTTTATCTCTTTTCAAACAAATTTTATTCTCGAGCCCAACCATTTTAGAATCGTTTGGCTTGCTTTACTGAAGGTAAGCCTTGAATTCCGGGATTCTAAAAATAATTATTACAGCTCTCCTGGTGATCGTAGAAACTTCGAAAAAACTTCATTTTATGCAGAAAATTTCAAGCTTTCGAATGATATGAGACTTGAAAATGTGTATGAAATATTTCTTCCCTATTTTATCGAATTTCCACTAAGAATTCGAATAGAAAAAGAACGAAATGGAATTTTCGAAAAATCGCTTCGAGGTGCAAAACTACATGCTACAAACTAATTTTGTGCCAAGTGGCATGAAAATCGACCGAACTATTTTGGCGCTACGCGCGTAACAGACAGACAGACAGAAGACAGAAAGAAAGAAAGACAAACCTTCAGCTTTATTATTAGTAGTATTCACGTAGTGAATACTACTAATCATTACGTCATCTTACTACGTACTTAATCATACTACAATCGTACTAAATCATACTACGTAGTATCATTAGTATTCACGTAGAGAAGAACGTGAATTTTATCTTTTACTCATAGTTTCATACACAAATAACTGAAACAATTATAATACATCAACATGTAATATAGTTTAGCCTTTAGTATTAACAATGGTATTAAATATATTACTTTTATGTGCGTAAAGAACGTGAATTTTATCTTAAATTCAGAGTTACATACAGACATACTCACAAGTGAAACTAATAAAAGAGTATGAAAAAGGTGAACTTGGATGCGTTTGTGATGAAATTTTCGTAAACAAAGACTGTATTCAATTGATCACACCGAGTTCTTGAAAACTACAATTTTGCATAGATTTCAGTCGCTATTTTTAGGATTTTTATTTATTCAAAAAATCTGCAAAAACTATTAAAGTATCTAAGTGTTTGAAATCTCTACTAATAATAAAGCTGAAGGTGGGTCTGTCTTTCTTTCTTTCTGTCTGTTATGCGCGTAGCGCCAAAACCGTTCGGTCGATTTTCATGCCACTTGGCACAAAATTAGTTTGTAGCATGTAGTTTTGCACCTCGAAGCGATTTTTCGAAAATTCCATTTCGTTCTTTTTCTATTCGAATTCTTAGTGGAAATTCGATAAAATAGGGAAGAAATATTTCATACACATTTTCAAGTCTTATGTCATTCGAAAGCTTGAAATTTTCTGCACAAAATGACATTTTTTCGAAGTTTCTACGATCATCAGGAGAGCTGTAACAATTGTTTTAAGAATCCCGGAATTCAAGGCTTACCTTCAGTAAAGCAAGCCAAACGATTCTAAATGTAATAGCTCGAGGATAAAATTTGTTTGAAAAGAGAGATGAAATGAATTATTTTATCAACGGATATCAACTTTTCATGTTGTTACCATGGTTACGTGTTCATACTTATTTTTGTTTCGTTCTTTTTCCAGCATTGCCAGACGTAGTATTTTTAATACTACGGTTGTATTTTTTCGGCCCAAATAAGGAGCGTAGTATTTTTCTGGCAACCCTGTTTCCAATATACTTTAATGACTTAATTTAAAGATTTGGCGTTTTTTTTTTTTTTTTTTTTTTTTTTTTTTTTCATTTGCATAGATTTCGCATTTTAGCAATATTGATTTTGGCGACGTTTGGAAACAGTAGTATTTTGTAGTATTTTTTAGAGGAGGCGTAGTATTTTTCTGTTTCAATTCTCTTTCATCCCTGTCTTTTTCCCGATGAAAATGTGCTTTGGGACCCTACTTGGCGCGTTTTCAAAAAGTCACCAAATGGCGCGTTTTTACGTGAATCGCGGAATTGAAAGCTCCGAGAGAAACTACGCAAAACAGTCAGGATTACCACGCTTGGCACGCCTATCGCCCATTTAGCGAGAAAAGGGTACCTAAAGCACAGATTAACCAAATATCGTATCAATTGCGATATTGCATCGTTCTTTTTAAAGTGTTTCATTTCGGAAAATGTATTGTTTTGTTTTTTAAGCTAAGAAAGAAAACTTTCTTCTTCTTTTAAACTTTGGTAAGATTTCTGTTAGTTTCTGTGAGCAACAAAATTGTTCTTATTTTCTCTTTTGGCTTATTTTTGTGCATCTGCTCTTGGGGTTGCATTCGAATGTTCCAAGGGGGTGTTTTACCCCTTTTGTGGAGTAAATCAGTGTTCATTTCAATGCAGACAAAAGTGATATGAATTGGCACGACCACTTGGCGTTATATCGCCAAGCTTTTGGTCGCCAAGTATTTGCCGCCATTTTGGTGACATATCACCAAGTTGGCGAAAAAAATTGTTTTCTTTTTTTTATTTGGACTCAATTTGGCGCTATTGGCGATATTTTGCGAAAAATCCACTGAATGATGTTAAAATCGGCGATATTTAGGGGATTAATCATTGTAAAACATTTTTTTTGCATTGTTTCGTGGCAAACTAGGGATATAAATGTTTGAACTGTTATCTTGCTCACTCCAAGCACTATTTTAGCACTTAAGGCATCTACTAAGAAATTTACACGTAAAAATAAGTAGCGTGGGGTCCATACCAGATTTTTATATCATACTTTGAAGGAATTATAGTTGAATTACAACGAAAGTAGAGCATTTTTCTGCGATATCAATTATTTTACAAATGAACTTTTAATTTTATACCACGGGCAAAGCCGTGCGGGTACCGCTAGTTAAGTGATAAAATTATAGCGTACAAATATCCAATCCGAAAGAAATTTCCAAAAAAAAGTAGTATCCTATACTATAATACGAGAAATGGTTGTCCAGTCGAAAATCGCCCCAGAATTAATAAACTCCGGTAAACTTCTGAGTCTGGGGTTTTTGGCCACGAGGAATCGATTGGCGCCGGTTTTGAAGCGCTACGGTCGAAAAGTTCGGAGTTACAGATAGGATTCATTAAAAGTTTGAGAAGATTTCTTACTACGCCATTTTCTTTATGATTACTCTTATTGTTACTGTTTCATAGCAACAACGTTTTAACAATGGATTTCATATTTAATCACATCAGCGTAAATTTATGTTTTTATGGTATTTGGCAAATAATTTTTGGCAACATGTTAGAATTGTTAATGTTTTTAAAATTTATAAGAGATCGATCAAAATAAAGTTAGAATTGGGTATGGGCAGCGGTAGAGCCGCTATATAGACAGGCCGATGCATCAAGCTTGAGTTTGATCACTTTGGATCCATTCAATAACTTTCACTTTCAAATTTTCATTGTTGCAGAGCTAGGGTTACCAGAGTAAAGTTTCGGACATTGCCAAGCTTTGCCAAATCCACGTGGCGCTAATCATTGCTCATAGTGAAAATTACCAAAACGCGATACTTACCGGAAAAGACAACCATTCATCAACCGGCTAAAAAGACACACCACGCGCTGGATCCAAAGTGGTGAAACTTAATCTTGATGCGTCGGCTCATCTATATAGCGGTAGAGCTGCTATTTAGACAGGCCGACGCATCAAGCTTGAGTTTCACCACTTTGGATCCAACTTATTAACTTTCACTTTCATTTTTCATTGTTGAGGAATTAGGGTTACCAGAGCAAAGTTTCGAGACATTGCCAAGCTTTGTTAATTTACGTAAAAAGTTACCAAAAAGCGATAACTCGCCAGAAAAGACAATCCTCACACATGCGCTGGATCGAAAGTGGTCAAACCTAATCTTGATGCGTCGGCTCGTCTATATAGGGGCCTGAGGCCGCGGTTGTCCAATCGGTTAGTCGTCGGACTCGTAACCGGAGGGTCTCGGGTCGATCATTTAGCCGCCGATCAAAGATCCACCGTCTTCATTAAGGTGGCTGGGGGACGTTAAAAATGTACGTGGTCACAAAATCCTCCAAGTGAAACGAAACCTCTGGGGTGTGCTGGATCAAGGGTTTTCTCGGCCCTTGGGCCTGGCTGTTTTGAATGCGTAATTGCAACCAAAGGCTCAAAAATGCTTTTCAAGTTTATCTAAATAAGTACTTCGCACTTTAGAAAAAAACACGAGTTTACAAACCTCTTTTTTTTAACCGAGCGGGCTCGGTCCCCTGGTACACGTTAGGAGTAATACGAGGAATGGTTGCCAAGTCGAAAATCGCCCCAGAATTAATTAACTCCGGTAAACTTGGGGGTCTGGGGTTTTTGGCCACGAGGAATCACGAGGTTTGGTTTTTCTAAATAAATTTGTCAATATTGAACTTCAACACACTTCAATCTTTACACTGCTCACTTTGTACCATTTCTTTAATTGTATAGTTTTTTTTATTATCAATTACATTTTATTTCCTATGACTTTTTAAACTTAATCTTTGTATAGAATAGTTCCCTTTCCAAACTCTAACTTTGTTTAGAATAGTTTACAATGGTGCACTTTAACCGGTTATCTTTTCACCAATGGTTTCACAAATTTTCTTATGGCATGTATTGTTTTGATAAATCACAATTGAAAATTTAAATCTTCGAGTTAGCTTCGATACCTGTTTTCCTCCAGCGGAGCTCGGTCACCCGCTGGTACAAATAAAAGGAGGAATGAATTAAACGAGCTTTGCGTACATTAAATAACAACAATAAGAGTGTTTTTTTTAAGTTCAATAAAAATAAACAATATTTATATGTGCAGCAAAAAAAAAACATATGGCAAAAAAACTTCGAAAAAATAAAGTTCATTGACCATTTTGCAGTGAATCAGACACTGTCAGCCAATATATTTCAAAATAACCGTCAGACTTTGGG
Source organism: Uloborus plumipes (assembly GCA_038373865.1). NCBI lineage: Eukaryota > Metazoa > Arthropoda > Arachnida > Araneae > Uloboridae > Uloborus > Uloborus plumipes. The sequence continues at coordinate 28,575 of JAXGGA010011466.1, read as the reverse complement.
TAAAGTGAGGACAATTAGCAATGTTGATTACTCGGAGACTTGTCTTAATGGTTGTTGCTTATGAAAAAAAAAAGAAATTTACTGCATTGTGGATTTCTCTCTCTCTCTAAAGCGAATTCTACTGCTTGAAAGAAACTTACCAGGAAAATGTTTGCCACTTTTGCTTTTCCGAATCTTGATGGAAGATAAATCTCTTTTGAATGATGTAGAAGACACCGAGCACCTCTGAACGGGTGGAACCATGTCCCCTGAAAATAAAATTTAAAGCTAAAAGAGCGCATCATTAACCACTAAACAGTCTTAATTTTTTGCCACATTGCAACCAAAAAACATAGTTTTCTTAACCCATTTATGCCCAGTAGCCTAAAAACGGGACACTTGTTTGTTGCTGTGTACAAAAACCTGTAATGGGTATATCATTTTACTAACTATTTTTCGCAAGTTAAATAGTCCTTCTTCTTGAGAAAACCAGTTAGAGCTATACTATTTGGAGATCAGAGTTTATTTATTGACAGCTATTTTCAGACAAATCAGTCAAGCAACGATCCAGCATGGGTAGCCACAGAAAGTAAGTTTTTTTGTGAGCTTTTTCTTCATAAAACTAAATTATTTAAAAATGATTTTCTTAAAATTGATCGCAGATGCCTTCTGTAATGTTACTTTGCAAAAATAGAGTCAAGTAAGGTCGTATTTCGTTCTCATATCTGCAAAATATCTCAGAAACAGGACGTTAAATAACTTAATAAATATGGCAACGATCTATTTTACGCCTAAAAGGTATGTAAATCATTCCAAGTAAAAGTTTTAAGCAGATAAAAATTGAAAGAAATTGTTAAAAAAACTTGGGCGTAAATGGGTTAATCAATTTTTTACCTATATCTATACTATTATTTCAAATCAACTTTCAAACCTGTTTTTATAATTGCATTTCTTAATTTTTTGCTAATTTCTAATTACGGCGAAAAAAAGGGCATTTTTACTTAAAGTTGGTTTTGTTTCTGAAGAAGAAACTAAACCGGAAAGATACTTTTACAGAAAATATATTGAAAAGATCATGCATTTTTTATGTATTTAAATTTGTATTTACCTTTAAAATCCGGTTTTGGTATGATATATTTTCAACCCCCAACGCAAAAAAGGAGGTGTTCTGAATTTAAAGTATGTATTTGTGTGCCTGTCTGTGGCCAGTTTTTCTTTTATTTATTTATTCATTTACTTATTTATTTATTTATTTTTTACCTCATTGCGACCAAAATCATTTTTTACTCAAGTTTGTATTGATATCCATACTAGTAGTTTCAATCAACAGTCGAAATTGCTTTAAGACTTGCATTTCTTAATTTGTGCTACTTTTTAATTACGGTGCAAAAAAAGGCATATTTACTTAAAGTTGGTTTTCTTCTGAAGAAGAAACCAAACTGGAAAGATAGTGTTACAGAATACTGCTTGAAAAGAGCAAGCATTTTTTATGTATTTAAATTTGTATTTCCTTTCAAAATTCGGTTTTGGTAATACATTTTAAACCCCCAAAGCAAAAAAGAAGGTGTTATAAATATAAAGTATGTATTTGTGTGACTGTCTATGGCTAGTCTAGGTTTTTTTTTGCCACATTGCGACCAAAACAGCATATACAAGTTAGTATTTATATCCTTACTATTAGTTCAAATGAACAGTCAAAACTGTTTTTTGACTTGCATGTCCTAATTTGTGCTAATTTTTAATTACGGCGAAAAAAAAGTTTTTACTTAAACTTGGCTTTTTTCGGAAAAATAAACTAAACTGGAAAGAGACTTTTACAGAATATAAATATTCAAAAAGAGCATGCATTTTTTATATATTTTACTTTTTATTTCCTTTAAAAATTCGGTTTTGGTATGATGCATTTTAAACCCCTAACGCAAAAGAAGGAGGTGTTATAACTTTAATTTTGTATTTGTGTGCCTGTCTGCGGCACTGTAACTCCCAAAACCCAAAAGGATGAACAAATTTTGATCTTTTCTTTTTAAAATGTGCTACGAAACACTTTTCCTAAGTCAGCTTTTTTTAACTTTCGCTATTAATAAGGATTTACTTCAGCTATAAACCTTCTTTTGGAAGGCAACGACATTTCTGGTAAGCAATAAGCAGTATAAATAGCACAAACTTATGTGTATAATCATATTAAAGAATGGATCAAGTCTCCTTGGTTCGAAAAAATGAAGTATCGCCAAGTGTACTTTTCAAACCCTATTCAAAATTACAATAAAAGTAACAGACTAAATGGTACTCCCACTTTTAAAATTGTTTTAAATATTCCGCTGTACCGAAAAAGCAATGAATGCATTGCTTAGCTTCTTAAGAACGCTAGCTAACGTTGAACCAAAATTTAAAAAAAAAACGTTCCTCTGGAAACTGGGAACGGGCCATAATCAGAAAAGCACATGCAAAATGGATCATCTGCCTCTTGAGTGTGCAGATCTTCCATGGGAGCTCAGTAATGTTGTCATAATTAAAATCGTGCATTATGGCATTTCCGAGATTTGAGAGGGGAAACATCTATCATGTATCACGAGAGATATAGTGTCCCTAAATTCTCCTTTAAAATTCTTCCCCTTATATTTTTATTACCTTTGTTAGCTTTTTTAGCGGAAAACTGGAGAAAATAAAATCGTTGAACCATGGATTAGATTAGGATCATAAACAACTCTGTGTATGCCTATTTGCGACTTTTCCTCTGGGGTACAGGATTCATTTTCTCTTACTTTTTAAAGAATAGCATATGCATACTGTGCCGTCACCAAAGTGCAAAATTAACAGCTTTTTTTTTTTTTTTTTTTGCAGTCAAATTAGCATTTTTCTTTTTCAATCAAGCAACCCGCAACAATTTGCACCAACTGTCAAAACTAACACCTAAAAAAATCAGAACTTGGCTGCAATCTGTGAATATGAAAACATTTATAGTCTAGTAAAAACGAATTCTCATATTTATAACTAGCTCGAGTGGACCCAACAAAAGATGATTTTTTTTCCTTCTGAAAATAAGTTCAGTTGTGAAAACTAAGTAAAACGAAATGAAATTCTCCTCTTTTCATTGAATATTTTTCTCAATTTCGTCAGCGGACCAGATAGAAGTAGAACGTAGACTCTATCCGACCCATGAGCCTTAGGTTTTTGACCAATAATATAGATTCGAAGACTATTCGAGTATAGATTTTGATCAATGATATAGATAGCTGAGAGTCGAAGTGAGAAGAAATTAAAGTTTCAAATTTTAAATAAGAAATTAAAACTGCTATCCTTGACTGCGAACATTTTAATTTCCTGGTAAAAAAATCTGTGGTATCTTGCACCAATAGTTGGTTCCAATTTACTGGCCTTAACATATCTGTACCTCAGAACCAGACTAACGTAAGTCCATTTTCGTCATTTTTCGGTAGAGGGGAAAAACGATTGTCGAATACATCGTTTTTCCCCTCTACTGAAAAATGACGAAAGTGGACTTACGTTAGTCTGGTTCTGAGGTACAGATATGTCGCATTGATTTAATCATATTTCGGTGCAACATACTTTGGTGCTGAACACTTGCATAGGTTGCACCGAAATATGATAGAATTAATGCACCACCTTTTGTAGCAAAAACATTGGCACTATCTCTTTGTGCAATACTGCCGTGCTAAGCGCAAAAGTGGTATCTGCAGTCGAGCCCAGACTGAGATAAAACTCTTTAAAGTTTTGCGCCACCATGTATTTGATTCAGATGAAACTTTTTCAGAATTTGTCAAAAAATATTTCCCGTACTCAGATGACCATATAATTTTGTATTTTGATAAAATACGTCACAAAGAGCCACCTGGTGGAGATAACTCAATTATGTTAGAAAGTGCAGATACGACTTTTTTGCTTAGCAAGGCAGAATAGAGCAAATTTTTTGGTGATGGCAGATTTTTCTTTTTTTTTTAATGTAAAAAAATGACTGGAATTTTATCACGTGACAAGAAAAATGATACGAATGTCTTTATGAAATGTAACAGTCAAAGAAAACAAAATAACTTTAAAATTAGCACTCTTATTTCATAGCAAGATAATGCTGAAAGCGATTTTTAAAATCGGAATAAAGCAAAACTTCTCATTTTTTGTTCTTTTATAAGTTGTTAAGTGTTGTTCATTCAATTTTCGCTTATCTGTGATTGCACAAAAGATAAAAAATATTATGTATAAAAACAATTGCTTTGCTAAATGACAAATTAAACCTCAATTTCTTAAATATGATGAAATCATAAAATCAATCTAACATATTACATTCAAAAAATGAATTACCTTGTATCAAATGGCGAAGTCCAAAGTCGTTCCTTGACGATGACAGATGAATGTGGTGTGAAGAAATTGTGTCCAAATTTAAGGTTTAAAAATCCTTTTGGAGAAAAAAAATGATAAATGCGCTCATTTCTTAAAAACGTCGCACCAAGGAACGGGGGCGTTATTCCTTAGGGGGCGGAGTTTCGTGACGTCATGGCGCGTGACCAGCGGTTGGTCGGCGCGTGTTGCCACCCGCGGGAAATACGAAACTCTTTCTGACGAAATATGGGAAACAGGGAACGCAGTGGCACAAAAGCGATGCCAAACACAAATGGGAAATGTTATGTTTTTCCTCCCCGTCAATTTAAGAGAACAAAGTGCTTTTTGAAGACTGTTGACACTTTGTAACTGATCCGCAAGGAAGCAATGAAAAGATGAAATTGTTTGCGAAGTATTTTGAGTTGTATTTTACTGGAGGTTAAAAAACACTCTTTTAAGGTGGTCAATTAATACTGTAAGGGGATCGATAGCATTTACATTTGCGGTGAAACACAGTATCAAGTATTTTTACATCAAGACTAGTTTTATTGTCATTTTGTTGAAAAAGCTCTCACTTATAGTTTTTTATTACAATTGGAAAGTTTGTGGAATTATATGTATTTAAGTTGATAAATTAGTCGAAAGATATCAGTATTTTTTTCATTTTAAAAACAAAAGGGTTTCAAATAAATAGACTGCAGCTTTAGTTTTTTTTTTTAAATATAATTACTTAGTAAGAGAGGTATAAAATTTGTTCTATATTCTTTAAACGTAATTTTTCTTCAATATCTCGTGAATTTTCTAGTACTTTTAGAATGAGCTCTCATTCAAAATTACTACTGCAATATTTACTATTTGAGGTAACAATTTCATGTACAAATGTTGACTAATTAAAATTATTCCTCGTCAATGTTGCATCTTTCTCTCTCTCTCTCTCTTTCTCTTTCTATCTCCTTTCGTTATCATACTGTTCCAAAACAGGCTGTTTTAATATGCATTGGGACAAAGATTTTACTTTATCAAAAATAGTATTTGCGAGATCTTTGGGAGGAGAAAAGAGAAAACGAGTTGCTTGTCGTTTTTACTGCGACTAAAAATGATTTTCCAAATACATGGTGACAGTAGAGAACCAGATTCGCTCTATTCCTCTAGTTAAAATGAACTACATTATTAATTATACGTGTTTACAAATTTTTCCAAAATATTCTGTAAGTTAACACGATCTTTATTTCGAAAAATTGTTGCTCAATATTTGTGGTTTGTCTTTTTTTCTCGAATTGGATAATATTGTACATTCCTTTTTAACAGCAATCGTTTTTGTAGTATTAGTTTTCGATACATAGCTTATTGTATGAATTGAGAAAAACCATTTTTTTAAACATACAAATAATCAATAATATCGCAGTTTGATTTCTTGTCTTCTTGACAAAATTTTAACTGTATTATGTGTTTTTAACATTACATGATAGATGATATAGAAACAAATCTTAAAATGAGCTTAAAACGTATTATTGCCCAAAAGCTGAGAGTGGTAGAAAATTTTTGATTGAATATTTGAAATCAGCGTTTCAAATTACCATAGAAGCAGTAAAAATTATTCACGAACGCATATCTTTATTCACTAGATTTATTTAATAGACATTAAAAAAAGTGAGGTATCCAAATCAGATTTTTTTATGACTTTAAAATAATTCTACCTTTCAAAAATTTCGTCATGTGAAACAACTTCCTATATATTCAATTAACGGGTCATTCCATAGAAATGTCAACCTTAGCCGAAGAAAAAAAAAATACCGAAGTAAAAAAAGTATCAAAAATAAATAAATAAATAAATAAAAATCATACAACATAAGAAGTTAAAAAAAATGAAAAAGTATTGTAATTATCACTGAGATTAGCCATAATAAATAGTTTGTAGTGTGTTTACTGCTTGTTATTCGATGGTTACGTTAGTCACGTTACGTTAGTCACACTCCATCTTGAGTAAAAGTGACACTTAAGACTAAAAAAAATTAAGATTTAATAAATGTGTTTTATGTTTTTAAAGCCAACTTTACACATTTTTCAAATATATCATTCAATTTTTAACACTTGCTTAACTTTGAGAAATTTTTGCCTCACAACATGAGCATTAATTTTCAGGGTTGCAAAAATGTTACGTTAGTCACTCTGCTATTTTGGTTGAAAAAATATCTACTGTCAGTAATTTTGTTTTAAATTCTTAGCAGAAATGATACATAGATACCATGTACATTGTAAATCCACCAGCATAACTAAAAATATTTTTTATCCTTTAAGTTACAAGTAAAAACAGTTACAAAATCAGCTCTGAATGTTACGTTAGTCACTATGGAATGACCCTAACACCGAATGAGTTAACTTCCAACTTTACCCACACCCAAAGAAACGGCTGCGTCGTGAACGACGAGGCTCCCAAACCGCCACCGAGTCGAGAGAAATGATGGAACGAGCGAGTTGAACTCAGAGTCTGGAGGTGCCGGACCCCGAATCATCACGCCATTAGTCATCGGGGAAGACGGATGGATCATCGGTCCCGTCGGAACGAGGAAAAGCTCGTCCGTCTTAAAGGGGGGAGCAATTTCAACATCACTGTTGTGTTAGGAATCCAGGAAACTTTTACGGTATATATTATTGTAAAAATGTGGCGTTTACAGTTCAAAATTTTTTTTACAGTAAATTGTACCAAAAAAAAAAAATCAACGATTACAGGCAACGATTGATACACCAGTGACTTACTGTGCCAAGCACTTATCATCCCATTTCCGATTATCAGATGTGTCCCATTCAGTGCATTGGACAGCAAAACCGTTCTGCCCATGAAAGGTCCCAGTTTCGATCCTTGCCGAGCACATCTTGCACTTTTTAACGCTCTTTTTTTCTTCCGTAAAATTTTGCAGCAAAATAGGATTTTACGGTAAAGTTATACTGCAACCTGGATGCCATTAACTTTTGCCGTAAAGTTTTAGGAAAATTTTTAACGATGAGGTCCGATTCATATTTCAATAGTGTTATTGCATCTATTCGCAAAAGACTGAAGTAAAACTCCTATGAAATTCCTCCAAAATTAACCCCTTCCTACTCGTTCTCGTCAAAATCACAGACGGAGCTTCCGTCTTCTATTTCTCATGCCCGTGATGTTTCTCAGCTAGAGCGTACAAGGCAATCAAAATTCCATAGATAAAAAAATTAAACGTATATTCTGTACCTCAACCTCAGAACCAGACTATAACGTAAGTCCATTTTCGTCATTTTTCAGTAGAGTGCGAAAACGATTGTCGAAGACATGCTAAGGATGGGACTCGCGCTCTTTTAGTGGTGCCAAATAATTGTGAAGGAATTTGTTTCATAGAATGCTGTTTTAATGGGTCGATGTGGAATAAGATTCTACAATAAAGCAAAAAAGCGAAAATCACCTTTTTTGGACTTACGTCGTTCTGATTCTGAGGTACAGTATTGTCCCAGCACCTTTTATTTGTATAATTCTATTGGATTGAAAATTCACTTTTATGATCTTTTTCTTTAAAATAATGAGATTATTAAGAGGTTAAGAAGTAGTAGTTCTTAAAACTATTTAAAATGACTGATTTTGTATGAAATAAAGTCAAAAACTACGGCATCATCCCCAATCTACCCTATTTATTTATTAATTTAATACTTTTCCTTTTTTTAAAATTTTCCTTTTTATCTTAAAACTATTTGATTGTAATTCATGCGTACATGAATTACTCTAGAAAGCTGCTGCTCAAGAATTACCAAGGCTAATTCTAAGCCTTAAAAACGATTCCATTTTTAGCTAAATGGTAAAAATTTTAATTTTGATTTTTAAACAAAGTTTTTAGTTATGAAAGTAAACCTTTTTCCTTGTCCTTGTTGAGTTATATTATTAGTAATATAGTTCGATGCAGGGGTGGATACAAGGGAGGGGCGATGGGGGCGATCGCCCCTCCCTTGGGGGACTGTTAACCAGTAATTTTTCGACATTGAAGTTCTAAAAATTCAATTTCATTCGAGTTTTAAAGGATTTCGAGGAAGAAGGTTTGAGGCACTCCCCGGAAAAGTTTCAGAATTGAAGTCCGAATCCTTTATCCTTTGTGATCAATATTTGTAGACCAGTATGCATAGCAAAAAGTAAGTAAGAAAAATCAATCGCCCCTCCCTTGAAAAATTTCTGGATTCGCCCTTGGTTCGATGCTCAATGTAATCAAAACCCTTAAGAGATGCAACCCCCTCTGAGGAACCACATTTTCACGGAGCAGAGGGGTGGCAGCTCGGAGAGGTTTTACTGTTACCATGAAAATTAGCTAAAGATTTATTCAACCACAGTAATAAAGTTTTTTTAAATTAAGATAAAGGCTATTTCTATTAATTTGTTTCACTCGAAAAAGTATGAAATTAAATACTTGTAGAACTTCTTGATTACAACCTCAAAAATTGAAAGTAATCTTATTATCTTTTATTTATGCTATTTGTAAAGTAACAAATAAAAATTAAATTAAATATTTTGAGAAAAGAGGAAATAGGCAGTGTACCTATTTGTACGAATAGCTTCTACTATACCGCCTGTTATTTCTTCTTTTCTCAAGCTATACGAATGTTTTAAATGCCTTAACTATTAGTTCTTGTAGTTTTCTTGACATTGAAATGCACCTGATTAAAATTTGAAAAACGTTGCTACTTATTATGTTAGACTATTGGAATCAAGATATTAAGTAGAAAAACATTTAGAGTGATTACTTTCCTTTCGTTAATTTCATATCTGAAAATACAGGAATACCGAATTCCAGGTACTTTCTTGGGTTCGGTCTGATGTAAACTTTCCCTTAGTGGCAAGTCAAAGGGATGCATCGTGTGCTAAGAAAGCACTGACCACCCCTGGAGATATTGGAGACCTCCGCTAAATGGTCCGATAAATTCGCAAGTGGGCTGAAGTGGCTCAGGTGTCAGCCCATTAGGGGAACAAATTCCGTGGTGTCGCTGTGATGAATGAGTTTTTAAGTGGGCTGAACTGAGAGTTTTCATATTGATGAAAGGGCTCTCCGGTTCTTCTTAGTGTTCTGATAACACAAGCCAGCGATGAAAAAACAAAAAGAAGAAAAGTAACGACTCAATTCTATGTACAGTTGAGCCCGCTTAATGGAATATCCATTTTGCAACAAAAAATATTCTAATAAACGGAATATTTCATTATCCAGGATCAAAATAATGCATTACAACGGTTTGGTACATTTAAAATGTATTATATTAAGCGGGATATTCTTTTAACCGTTGTTCTAATAAGCAAGTTAGACCGTAGTTTTTTGTTCTAATGTCAGGATATATAATGAAAAAATTCTATCAGGTCAGGATTTTTTGTCAAATAGATTTTTATTTTTGCTGAAATCTTAAAATATAAAGCAGTCTCTAAAACAATTTATGGAGTAAAAGTTTTTTTTTTTTCCTTTCAACAATAAAAAACATCCTATTCTTGGTGATACCTTCAGATTTTTCAGCAATCAATCTTTTTATTGGTCTAAATAGAAAAAAAGGATCAAAAATGCTAAATTTTAATCATCCGTTGAGAAAAAAAAAATGTCTATCTCAGAAAACAAATTTCAAGAAAAAAATTACATCGTTTGGGAGAACAGAATATTAATGCAAATTGATGCAATTGGTGCTAAATTTCATCAAGATAAAAATGGTACGCCACGAAAATATCAGAAAATTTGTTGATTTTACATGGAATGATCTATTGCCAGATTTCACGAGCCTCCTATTGGAAAGAGAAAAACTCAAAGTTCTTTTGACTTTAAACTTTTTATACATCGAATTATGTAAAGAGAAGTCTTTTTTAGCCTACTTTCCCGTTAAAAATAAAAGAAAGACGAAAAAAGTATTAAAATTGGCTTAATGCATCTAAAAAATATCGCCAAGTCCAAAAAATATCGCCAAGTTAAAAAAAATATCGCCAAGTCCAAAAAATATCGCCAAGTTAAAAAAATAAAAAGGTAAAATGAATATCGAAAAATTAAAAATTTGAAAGTAGGGTATTGAGATGGGGAATTTGTGTGTCGGTCTGTCGGTCTGTCGGTCTGTCGGTCTGTCGGTCGGTCTGTCTGTCTGTCCCCCCCTAATAACTTTTGAATGAATATTCCGATTTGGACAAACTTTTTTTTGTTGGAAAGATCTCGGCGAGTACAGCTCATTCCCATATTTGATTTTTCGATTTGAACAATTTTTGGTTCAACTTTGAGCCGTTCAAACAACCTGTCCCGCGACGCTAACTTTTTAGTAAACAGTCCGATTTGAACAAACTTTTTTTTGTTCGAAAGATCTTTTCAAGGATACTTCATTCCTGTATCTACATTTTCGATTTGAACAATTTTTCGTTCAACATTGAACCGTTCAAGCAACCTTTCCCCCCTAATAACTTTTGAATGAACATTCCGATTTGAACAAACTTTTTTTTGTTGGATAGATCTCGGCGATTACAACTCATTCCCATATTTGATTTTTCGATTTGAACAATTTTGGTTCAACATTGAACCGTTCAAGCAACCTTTCCCCCCCTAATAACTTTTGAATGAACATTCCGATTTGAACAAACTTTTTTTCGTTGGAAAGATTTCGGCGATTACAACTCATTCCCATATTTGATTTTTCGATTTGAACAATTTTTGGTTCAACTTTGAACCGTTCAAACAACCTGTCCCGCGATGCTAACTTTTGAGTGAACAGTCCGATTTCAACAAACTTTTTTTTGTTCGAAAGATCTTATCAAGGATACTTCATTCCCGTATTTACATTTCCGATTTGAACAATTTTTCGTTCAACATTGAACCGCTCAAGCAAGCTGTCACCCCTAATAATTTTTGAGTGAACAGTCCGATTTAAATAAACTTTTTTTTTTGTTCGAAAGATCTTATCAAGGATACTTCATTACAGTATTTAAATTTTCAATTTGAACATTTTTTCGTTCAACATTGAACCGTTCAAGCAACCTTTCCCCACCTAATAACTTCTGAGTGAACCATCCGAATGGAATAAACTTTTTTTTGTTTGAAAGATCTCGGAGAGGTTCATTCCCTTATTTCGCTTTTTGGTTTGAACCATTTTTCGTTCAATATTGAACCGTTCAGAAAAAAATTTAACATTAGCGCCTACGGGGAATTTAAGTTGAATGTTGATCCTGGAACTTAAAGTCGGATTTCCTTCAAACTAACTTTGTAAAAAAATGGTTTTGATAAATAATGTTTGTAAAGTACTTTTCTGAATAATCTTCTGTGAGGACTCTGATTCCGACTCCGACTCCACAAACATGGCGGAAATGCAGGCTCAGAAAAAAATGACTGACTGTGCAGACGATTTTTTGTTTATTTATTCATTTGTGTTATTTAATTTATTACTATTATTTTTTTTTGGCAGACGATTTTTTTTTGTAACAAAAGTGTTTCATTCACGAGGGCATTTTATTCTTTATTTATATTTAACAACTGGCAACGGTTTAAAAGTGAAAATCGAGACATTTTATCGACGGACGAGTTTTTTTTCCTTTCTTTGATAAAATGTGTTTTGATGTACTTTGTACTTTTAATTTTTTTTTTTTGGAAACGATTGAGGAATTTTTCTACAGAAGAACTGTAACAGTTACATTCTTTGAAAGGTGCGACAAAACTTCATTTATTCATTTATTTACTTTTTATGCCTCTATTTCATCTGATGAGAGGGGTATATTTTGCTTTTAGAAATCAGCTTTAAGTGCTAAAAAGGTATGTTTGACATAATGTTTAGTCTCAGATGATCAAGAGAATAATGATCAGATGCTAGAATGCTGATGTCGATGTACGGGAAAGTAGGCTCGTTTAGTTCTTGACAGAACTTCTTGTTGTCTTATATTTTGCTGTTTGAAATTTGCTTCAGAAATCTGACCGCAGGGTCATTCCATATAAAATCAACATATTTTCAGAAATTTTCGTGCCGTGCCATTTATGATTCTGATAAAATTTAGTTGGCAATCTGCATTAATATTCTGTACTCCCAAACGGCTCTTTTTTTTTTTTTTTCTTGATGAAATTTATTCCTGTGATGTAGCAGTTTTTTTTTTTTTTTTTTTCTTTGCGGATGAGAAAAAGTTGGAATTTTTTATCCTTTTTTTTCGGTTTAGACTTTAGACCAATACAAAGTGATTGATTGTTAAATAATCCATATCTGTTATCAAAAATATGACATTTTCTGTCTATTTAAAAGAGAAAAAACGCATTTTTGCCAGATAAATTGTTTTAGAGAATGCCCATTTTGACGGAAGATTTCAACAAAAATAAAAATCAATTTTACAAAAAAAAAAATCCTGACGTGATGGTGAAAATTCTTTTCTTTCTTCGATTTTAGAACGTGACTATTATATTGAACATTTTTTTTTTTTTTTTTGACTTAATTTGCATCTTCAAATGAAACTCTTTTTAGTTGGTTGTAAATCCAGTGCTTAGAGTAAAATTCTTATTACTCTACTCCATTTTTTTTACTCGAATAATTTTCATACTAAAGCTTACAATTTTATGCATAGGTAAAAAAATTCAATGTATCCAAAATACACGTGTGCAATTTTACTGAGTATTTGTGCCGTAAATTAGTAACTTATTTTCACTTCCTATTTGAGGACATTTTTCTAAGAGTAAAAAGTTTAAATTCTGCTATTTCAATATTTTTGCGCCGAAAAGGTAAAACAAATTAACCAATCTAACTGCATAACCTGTGACTGCATTTAAGAATACCCGTCAGGGTAAAGAATATTTAGGTTTGAGCCTTTATTTTTTCTTTTGCACACCTTCCAAAGGAAAAAAGAAAAATATTCCCCAATTAGCATCTCTGAAAATTAACTCCAGCATTTATCAGTGCCCGATTTCGCTGTCAAAAGCTCCACCGACACCGTCGCCGCTGTCAATCAAAGCCGGTCTCGTTGCCACCCACGTAATCAAAGTGTTAAACATGCGGTTGAACTCCGCAGGCGATTTTTTACGGTTCCCCGCGTTGATGGTAAACATTTGAGTAACGTGCTCTTTAACCCTTTAACGGGCCCTTTATTTCTAGTAATTTGTACTATTTACGAATATATTTTACAAGTATATTTAGTACACACTAAATTTATTTAGTAAATTCTACAATCTACTAAAGGAATTAAGTATTAAAGGTGATTACTATACATTAGGTAAAAGAGATTACCTTGGAGATTTAAAATAATTGATGAAATTGGTGGTAAGTATACTTACCACGGCCTTATAAAGGGTTAAGTTACATTTCAAATACAAACTGTTTCTTGTTCGCCTGCGCTGACTTTCGTAGAAAAGCAGTCATCCCTGTAGAGTCTGACAGGGGCAACTTGTTGAGTGGGGTTGTTCGCTTTCAGGGTAGGGAGATTTTCAATAGCAAAAATTTGTCTTAGAACGGTACAGGTTATTTGATTCTCAATCAAAATGTAATCTTTGAAACAGAAATTTGTCTTAGAACGCTACAAGCAGTCAGAATCTGTAAATCATATAAAATGCAGTTTTTTTAATTAAAAGTTATCCATAGATACCGGTTTGGTATACTTGCTCCAGATGTACACGAATAAAATGGCGTTTCATTCTGTAGAATTCTAGTTTGTAAAACTAAAGTTGAGCTGCAAAATTTCAATCAAGTAATTCATTTAAAAAAAAACTCAAATGAATAAATAAAAGAACATACAAAAAATAGAAAATCTTTCAAGGGATCAAAAATTGCTACCAGGTTAAAAAAAAAAAGTTTTTATTTATTTATTTATTTATTTTTTTTTTGTTCAAGTATTTATTTATTTATTTATTTATTTATTTATTTTTTTTTTGTTCAAGTATTTTTTTTTTCTTTTTTTCTTTTATTTCTCAAATTTCTACGATCCATTGCAACTTGTTTCTTCATACAAATATCACATAAAAAGAACTCATAAATCAATGACTCAATCGTTGAATACCATAACACATGAAGCAATTATCAAAAGACAAAAAAAAATCTTTGTAATAAGAAATAGACACAGTTGTAATCATACATATAAATAATAAAAAGACTCTATAAACGTGGGTGGCTGAGTTAAACTCTTAAAACTACTGGTTTTACTTCGTTGCAATTTGCATACTATGTTTTTTTATGTTACATTTAGTTTTGGAACAGGGACGTCATTTCAAATTTTTCCAGGGGGGGGCGGCAAAGGGTCCAAACACAATGCAATTTCGCCGGAAAACATAAAAAAACAACACCCACTTATATATAAATACATTGATTTTTTAAACCCGGGGGGGGGGCAATTGACCCCCCTGCCCCCCCCCCCCTTAAAAGACGGGCCTGTTTAGGAAAGACTGTTTCGAAGGAAACTTCGATATTAGTTTTTTTTATTTCATAATTTCAATTCAAATACTATTTTCCACATGTATTCCTTTATATTGGTGAGAAAAATTACTTGCACCAATTAATATTTTACGTCAATCGAAGCAATGGATTTTTCTGTATAAGATGAACTTTGTTCCAATTCGCTAAATTTAGAACGACAGGAATTACAAGGGATTTTAAATCGTTTTCTTAAGACTTTCTTCGATTCAAATCACAAATAAGAGAGTTATTAAAATCATTAATAAAATTGAGAAAATTGTTCCACTATTTTCTTTTTTTACACTATTTGAAAGAGCAATCTTTTCAACAATCAGAAGAACATTTGACTCGTTTACTCGAGTTCGAAAGACCTTCCTGAATTCAAGTCACTAGCATTTTCTCTTTTATGTGTAACTTTTTTTACCCTGCCCCAGCAGCTATTCAATATTTTTCTCCTTTCTTTTTTTTTTCCAAACAATAAATCGTTTTGCATGCTATTATTTCTTTCTCTTTGTTCGCCCAAACATTATTTGCGGGCATTTTTGTGTGAACATTTTTTCGAGGAGATTGGAGACACCTAACTATTGCAGTAAAGAAAGAAAAGAGAAGGTAAAATTCACAAGCAAATATTTTTAGTAACGTTGACACCTACACAGCTGCTTAGAAAAACCCGGATTTCTCTGACTGTCCTCCTTTTGTTACATAGTCAGCACTAGTCAATAGTTAAGTTTTAAAAATCAAAGCAATTGCGTTGCACAATTTGTTTCATTTAATCCAAGTTTCCAACTATCCGAAACTGATCAAATGCGTGTTTGGGAGTAACAACTTTTCTTTAATAATACTATTTTAGCATAGCTTTATTTCTCGGTACTGTAATAAGGAATTCCTGTTAATTCCAAAACTTATTCATACAAATTTCCTCTTCAAAATTGTACCTTATTTTAGTTGGAAATAGAAAGTTTGACAATCGGTCCAACAGCAAATGTTTATCAGGCAGAATGCTTTTTGTACAAACCAAAAAAATTGCTTTTCGTCTGCTAAAAATGATTTCAGTTAATTTTTGTTTTGTTAATGCGAGTTTGGTGATTTAAAGGCCTCGTGTCCCAATGCTAGCTAGCACAATCGACTAGGTTCTCAGTTTGATGGCTGACATTGCATCGGCGTTTTAAGAATAGAGGATATAAAATGTTCGTTTGTGACACGTTCTCTAACCTCAGTAATGAGTTACTTACTGAAAACTTTTCTGGTTTTCTTTCACATATTGCACGGCTTCTAGGATTCAACTTTTAAAAGCTAAGTTCTCCAAGAACGCTCTTAAAATACTTTTTACCATAATCATCATTCAAAAGCAAGCTTACAATGGGTGATTGGAGAAAGTACGCAATTTTGCAATGCACTCAGAAATTCCTCCTGCTCTTGTTCGTTTTAATAATCCTTCTAATCTGGATGATATAAGATCCACGAGTTCGCTCGAATTACATTATTCCCAATTCCAAATTAGATCTTTTTTTGCAGATCCCGTGTCTCTTGAAACAAACACAACTAAGAAGGTGCTGCTTTGTGATTTCACTGTAATCACACTTAGTATAAACTAGAACAAATTTAGCACCATATAAGAATCTGAGTATTCTCAAATGCCCAAAAGTCAACCATGTTGTTCAGGGGACTCATATTTTACACATTTCAATACAGTCCTCATATTTGTGTCTGAATATTACACTAATGTTTATGACCCCTTCCAAAACCAGAAGCAGGAACCGTCCTTAGTTTTAAGTAGATTTCACTAAGTATCTCAATCCTTTGTCAAAACTAACAGTATCCTTTTTAAAAGTAGTGATACTTTGTAATATCAATAAAACACTTTTTCACAAGTCTCCGTGAAATAGTGACTAAAAAGAAAGTTTTCTTTTTTTATTTAAGCAGACAGTGATAAATGGACCTGAGTTTAATGCTTCTGTGCAACATCTTCATAATCTTTTTTGAAAAAAGAGCTCCGTGATATGCCCCCCAAAAGCAGGATCATTAGCAAGCGTTATGTTTTGACAACGCGGGTCTGTGCCAAAAAGAAAAAATCCATCCTCCTACTAATTCGTCCACTTCAAAGTGATTTTCCGGTCTTCTCCCAACCCCGGTTTTATCGGTTGAGTTGGTTGTCTCGGCGGCGGTTCCAGACTAATTAAAACTTGTTGGGCGGTCCGTCTCTTCCGTTTTTTCGAGAGCCGCGTTTCTCATATGTGCCACGGCGCGTGTTGCGATCGAGGTGACACAATATGACCCCTTTTTTTGTTCCGAACTTTGCATTTGATTAGTGTAGATGCTGACAGGGCCGACGTGAATTTTCGTTTCTAAGAACCCGGTTATTGAACATTATTTATTTTTTTTATAGGGTGAAAGAGGATAGTTTGCGTTTTCGGGCTGAAGCGCTGATATTTTTTTTTCTTTACAGCCAAATGCGATTGCAATTTTTATGTATTAACAATGCTCATCAATTTCTTTTTAGCTCTCTGAGAGTTAAAATTTTTATAGAAATTTCGTCAACCACTTTGTTGGGTTTATCTCTTCTATATATGTGTCATTTCAGCGAAAATGGTACAAATCATGTCCAAGACTTTAGAATTTTTTTAAATAAATTTTAATAACTACCACCCATTAAGTGTATTTTTTATTGGTTCTCCATTTAATTTTGTGCCATCAAGTATCAATCAATCAGAAATTCGTAAGCCATTGTATTTGAACTGAAACAAAAAGGAAAACATCACGTAATTGATCACTGCTAAATGCCCCCTGAACCCAATATCCTGAAAGGTTCTTTTTTTTTCTAGATCCGCAGACGTTTGTTTTTAAAACAGATAAAAATTTAAGGGGAAAATTTAAAATTTCACAACGGAAAAACAAAAACAATGCTCAAAGTTTTTCAGAAATAAAAATTAGGGCAAAATGTTTTACAACATATTTTTAAGAATAAATATAAGGTTAGAGACGTAGCGAAACATGGAGAGAAAGACGATTTCCAAGCCTAAACCCATTTTTTAAGACACCAAAAATGGCCTAAAATTGAGTTTTTATATCGTAATTCGAAACATTCCAGGAGAGATTCCCTGAAACCGCTTTCAGTGACATGGGCAACGTTTATCTATAAGCTTGCATTTTATGAAACGTCAATTTCAAAAAGTTTCCGAATGAGGCTCAAAGAAAAGCTCCTCCCTTTTCATAAAGTCATCATGATCTTCATTTCTGCATTTAGGACTTTAAGAACTCAACTTCTAAACATATGTGCGTCTCCCCTCTCCCCCAAATTCCCAGCATTATGAAGATGATCTAAAATTGCGAAAATTTTCCGAAGGAGAGTCCACAAACCCGATCACTTCACTCAGCGCCATCAATTACAGTAGAATTCCTACAAATGCATATTGAATTTTCAATCTCGAAAAATTTTACGGGGAAAGCTCTCTAACGCTGCACCTCCACGTTATAATAGATCTTTCCGTTGTAGGACTTCAAGTTAAAAAACTTTCCCGAGCAGCGACCCTGACTTCAACCCTTCCTGTACCTCATTAAAAATCATCTAACATTTCGTTTTAGGACCACAATTCTAAAAATTTTCACAGAGAGCGCCTTTGATTTCAGCCCTCCTCTGACACTATTAAAATCGTCGAAAAAAATTTTTAAGACTTCAATTTCGAAACAGTTACAAAAAAGAGTTACCGAATCTCATACCTCCTCTTAATGTCATCCAAGATCATTTTCCATTGCTTATTTAGGTCTGCAATTTCGAAATCCTTCTGGGGAGAATGGTTAAATCTCATCAATTTCTCCAGCATCATTAAAGATGTTCTACAAGTTTTTTGGTCTTCAATTTTGAGACATTTCTGCGCTTAATTCACTGATCGCCGCCGTATAAAAAAGGATCATCTGAAATAGCGCTTTAGGAACTTCATTTCGGCCAAGAAAACGCACGAGTTCTGTCGTTCCCCAGTATCATCAAAGTTCATTAAAAATTTCATATTTGAGACTTTCGAAGGGTATGGCGGAGCTCCCGAACTCATTCTTTCCTCTATTATCATCAAAGCTGAGCTACAATTGCATATGTAGGACTTCAGTTTTGAAGATTTTCCGCGAAGAGTTCTAAATGCCATTAACTCCCGTTAAATCGATCCAGATGACCCAAAATTGTATTAATGAAGTTTCAAATTCGGAAAGTTCCTGGGGGAGTACCCCCAACCCCTTCTTTCTAACATCATCCACAAAACAAAAGTAAAAATCATCTGTCATTTTGTCCACCGAGGTGAGGAAGTGGAGGGGGGGGGGGGCGAAAATTTCACTTGCCTCCGGCCGCTGCTACACCTTTCGGAAAGGACGTGGGGGGGGGGGGGTATGATTTCGATAGAGTGAGGAATGTGAAGTAGGGCGTAATTTTTAAGTTTGGCGTAGTGCGTAAACAGACGTTATTCCGGCCCTGGTAACTCTCCAAGATGATTTTGCGAGGGAATTCTCAACTGGTGCCACAAACCTCTGCCCTGAGATGCTCCCCATCCATTAATTCCTAATTAGGATTTCCTACGCACAAAACTCCATTCAAATGAGCTTTGACAGCTATTAAGACGGTCCCGTCATCGAAAGAGGAACAGCTTTCTCATCACGTTTCGGTGTCAGATCGATCTTCTTTTTTTTTCGGTCCACTTCGGAAAGACGAAGAGGCATCGAACCTTTCCGAAGTAACCCGAGAGGCGACCGCACGTCACTCACGAGTCGGAACCCTGACCTGCGTCCGAACGGATCGGATCGCGTCGGGATGGGGTTTCCCGCGGCGCGCGACCCGTCTAGACGGGAGTTTCTCAAAATTATAAAAAAAAAAAGTACAATGAATAAATACAAAAATATAATAAAAAACTCAAATTCGTTTCTTGCAAATCAAAAGTTTTCATAATCAATAATTGCTGTCAAGTGTTCACTCTACGTCTCTAAAAGTTATAACGTAATACAAAGTTCAGTTTACCCTTTCATATTTTTTAATCGTTTTATATGTCATACTAAACTTAACTTTACATTTTAAAGACTTCGTGAAAAATAACGATAATCTTTGGCGCCTGCAGCATTGAATGTTTAAAACTAATTTATATTAAGACGCTTTTATTAGTTTCACTTGTGGGTTTGTTTGTCAGTATGCATGAAACTGAATAAAAGATAAAATTCACGTTCTTTACAAAGATAAAAGTAATATATTTAATACGATTATGAATACTAAAGGCTAAACTATATTATTACACGTCGATGTGTTCAAGTGTTTCAATAGGGTAGTTGTGACCTACTGAATATCCCTTTTTTAACTACTAGATATTGTTAAGAGGCTTACAAAACACGAAAATTCACCATTGCCGAATTTTAAAACACAACGGTTGATTCTTAATGATTTTTTAAAAACCCACGCGCAAAAAAAGCGCGCCTTAAAACCGAAACCCGTGACGTCACAGGCTGTAACTTTCAGCCTTTCATCCATAAAAATTGGATTTTTGCTACATTATCGTTTCATTGCGGGATTTTCTCCTTCCGTAATCAATACCTTAAAGTCTACTAATTCACTATTTAAAATGGATTTATCAAAGAGCACTCCAATACCCTGCTAGGGGTGATTGTTTTGATATTTTTTGGCGAAATCCGTAGTCAAATTTTTAAAACGCATCACTTGGCGAGAAAAAAACTTACGGCAGTGGAGAGCGAACAACAGTGCGGAAGCCGGAGAAACCGGTTTCTCGAGCTCCTCGCACTAGATAGTTCTGCTCTTTTTAAGCCAGCGTGCCTGCATTCTTAAGTGAGCCAGCCATGATTCGTCTAAATTTACACACTCGGCGACAGTGTATCACATGCAATATACATTGTAGATTTTCACTTGGATACAAAGCATATGCTATTCGTTTGGCAATCAGCACAATTCATCATTTTTGTGCACTTTTAGATTAATTTATTATTATTCCTGAGCTCAGATAAAACGTCACAGCTCTTTTGTCATTAAAATATAAAATCGTGAGTGATTGTTAAAGACTATACTTAATATGGATATCAACCGAGCACCGTCCATGCCAATGTTGTTTGATATTATATGGCGAATCCGCTCTCGGCAGTGCCGAGCGCACATTCGAAGCCGGAGCCGGAGACCGGTTCTCAGCTCCTCGCACTAAAGCTTCTCGCTCTTTCTTCGCCTTAGTGGAAAGTTCAAAAGCGCCAACGTCACAACCGTCAAGCCCAGTGACGTCACAACCGCTTGAAATTTAAAAATTATTTTAAAAAAAACTACTTGTCGCAGCGCAAAAATTTTTTCGCCGTTGATGTTCATGTCTGTTGCTCTATCATATAAAAATAAAATTGAAAAATCGAAAACTACCCTAT
The DNA here is from genome assembly GCA_038373865.1 of Uloborus plumipes. Lineage (NCBI taxonomy): Eukaryota > Metazoa > Arthropoda > Arachnida > Araneae > Uloboridae > Uloborus > Uloborus plumipes. Next base: position 7,503 of record JAXGGA010011466.1, on the reverse strand, counting down.
TGTTTATATAGTTTGTATGTAACTGAATAAAAGATAAAATTCACGTTCTTTGCAAATGAAGGGCCATAGGGGGAAAAAAATGAAAGTGACCAAAAAGCGATTTTGAGAAAAACGAAGAACAAAGTTTGATTTCTCGTTACTCCTTGTGTAGTTAATAGAGTTTTCATGCACATTTCGGTCAATTCTCATCTTTTTCCCCCTTGTTGTTCTACAAGATGATATTGCTCCTTCATAGCCGCCAGATAGTGCTAATATCTCAAAATTGACGAAAAGTGACTTTCATCTTTTTTTCCCTGACCCTTCAAATATAAAAGTAATATATTGGCACTATTTTTAATACTAAAGCTAATACTTTTTAAGACTACTTTTTGTTTTAGTTGTAATTTCTTAAGTGGCAACCCACCACCAAAATTTGTAGGAACCAACTGTATTTGTCGTTCGCAACATTGATTGTTGAAAACTTTCAGTTGTAATTTGTTAACTGGCAGTTTATCACAAAAATTGTTCAAATCGTTAAATCAAATACGAGAATGAAGTGTATTCACCGAGATCTTGCGTACAGAAAAAAAGTTATGAAAATGGAACTGTTGATGCAAAAGTTATTAAGGGGGGCGGGACAGGTTGTTTGAACAGTTCAAAGTTGAACAAAAAAGTTGCTCAAATCAAAAAGTCAAATGCGAGAATGAGGTCTACTCGCCGAGATCTTTCAAACAAAAAAAAAGTTTGTTCAAATCAGGACTGTTCATTCAAAAGTTATTGGGACAGGGGGGGGGGTGACAGAGCGACAGACAGACACATTTTCCCCAGCTCAAAACCTTACTTTCTAATTAAAAAAATTATTTTTTTGTTTAATTATAAAATTCAGCTACGACAAATTGCCGTATGTTTTCTTTTTGAACCTCAGGCATCGTGTAGTCCCTCTTTCAATTGGTAGTCTGCCAACGTTACTCACCAACCGGCCCCTGCGCTGCTAACGTATCTCCCACGCCTGCGCCGTGCGGTACAAAATGGCGGACCCAGAGCTGCTCAGCTAGTCCACCTGCAGCTGGTGCAGGTCCTCCTCTGGTTCTTAGTAGAGCAGGTGGAGTATCAAATGGTGACAACCATGTTCTACACACACATTGACACACGAATCTATCACAATTCGTCACTGTGAAAGACAATTTGAATTTAAACTATCAAAATTCAACTTTCTTCTTCTTCTTCTTTTATTTATTTATTTATTTTTTTATTTTTTTGGACTTCGCGATATTTTTAAGATGTATTAGCCACTTTTCATGATTTTTAACATCCTTAACAGAACTTGTATATATCTATGTAATGGAATCTTGCAACTTAATTTTCACCCACTTCATATGATCAGATTCTTTTCCACTTTCACATACGATCTCAAACAAGATGATAATGCAATATTATATTATCAAATTAATTAATTAACCATTAATTATAAAATTATTTATTTACTTCAATTTTAAGCAGCATTTTTGTAAATCCTCTAATATGAGTGAAAAAAACGCTCCCACAAATTAGTATTATATGTCGAATTGAAGATTAACTTTTTAGTTCATATTGCTGCAAAAGCGTGTCTTTTTAGTTATTTAAACTATTAATTTATTTCGTCTTTCTCTTACTTCAACGAGAAAGTCGGTTAAAAAGGGATGAAGAATTTAAGGAAGGGACACCTTAATTTTCTGAATAAAACCTGTTTTTGAGACTTGTGGAGACATTTAGATAGTCCTAATATTCTTCTTTCTAAATTCGCAAACATTTTTGAAATAGATGAATTAGAAAAAAAAAATCCAAGAAGAAATTTAATAGACGCAAATGAACTACTTTAAATTGAAATTCATTTTTTCTTTCTTGGTTTTCTCCAAAACTGCGTTTTCGAAGTTTTCATTTACGCAAACAGCTCTAGCAAAAAAAGAAAAAAAAAAATAGTATTTACTTCATGCATTTGAAACTTTGCAAAAATAGATATTGGTTATATTGCTGTGATATAAAGGTCTAAAAACTAGTCTACTGGCAATATGTGCGTTTTAAACAATGATTTACTAAAGTTAGGTAACGAAAAGCACGTAAAAAATGAATACACTTGGAAGTGTTAAAAACACGTTAGATTTTTGCTGACAATAGTGACTTTTTACTAAAAATATCCTTTATTTTATTTTTTTGTTTACAAATAAATTGTCAAAATGCGCTATTAATGCCAAATAAAATAATAATTTTAAATTTTAGAAAGAGGTGTAATGAAGATTGAAGAAAAAAATATTTAGGGTGTTCGCCGACCTGAAATTTCAATGTGGTTAGGATCCAACAATGAATTATCAGATCTAAATGAAAGTTGAAACATAATTAAACTCACAGCGTGAGAGCATTGGTAAACTTTTTGTTTTTACTTAGTAACTAATGCAAGAAGCATTTATTGTTTAAATGTGTCAATGCGCCTGGCATTACGTAAGTACCGCTCAGGTTCAGCGTTTTACTCCAAATATATGGGTGACGCGCCGCAGTGTAAAAGTTAAGTAAACAAATCCTTAAAAATATTAATTATTATTTTTAATTACTGTTAATTTTATGTCGTATTGCATATGTTGCATTATAGCCATTCAACAGCACAACATGCAGAGGCGGCTAGTACAGGGGGCAAGGGGGCGACTGCCCCCTCACTTAAAAGAGTAAAAGGGCCTTGGCCCCTCACTTTTCAGAGTTAAAAATTGATTATCGGTTGAAAAATGATTTTTTTACTCTGTAGATTGATTTATGTCACGAAGATAAAAGCCCAAAATGCCCAAATACGGTCTTTTTTCCGGTTATTTCATAAGAATTTAACTTCGAATTGGAACGGGGATGTCTACGGATGCCATCCGTCTGAATTTTTGAGGCCATATTCCGCATTTTTTTTTATAGATCATTTAATTAATAATGCTAAAATGCAATAATATAGACAAATTCGGAACATAAAAAAAACAGAGATATTTCGTCTTAAAATACACATAATTCTTTTGTCCCCCCCCCCCGCCCTACTTTTTTAGTACACCAGCCGCCTATGACAACATGGTTTAATTTATTTGTTTGTGCACCTTGGGATTTTTTATAAAAGTGCAAAAAAAAAAAGTGCGGCTTACCTACCGGATTTGCTACGTAGAAGAAATAATTGGATTCGTGATCTAACTTCCAAATTTTTCGCAATTCCGCGTTTTCAGGTGTTCTGAGTCCATTTTATACAAATACAAATACAAATGTGGCGACCAGCAGCAGGCTCTGGGCCCAACTTGGCTGGTCCTAGTCAATTTTAAAGACCCCAATGAAGATCAATGGCCCTCTTAAAGCCATCTACTCCATTGCTCTTTACCGCCTCTTCCGGTAAGCTGTTCCAAGTTCCCACCACCCTGCTAAAATAGTAATTTTTTCGAATTTCAAGATTAGCCTGAGATTTAAACAGCTTAAAACAATGACCCCTTGTCCTGCTTTCCGTGCGAAAATCTAACCCCGTAACATCATTCATTTTAATAAATTTAAATAACTGAATCATGTCCCCTCTGGCTCTCCTTCGCTCAAGACTATACATATTAAGCATTCTAAGTCTGGAATCATAGTCTAAATTAGAAAACCCATTTACTAACCTTGTAGCCCTTCTTTGTACCCTTTCCAATAAATTAATATCTTTCTTCAGATAAGGAGACCAAAACTGAACTGCGTACTCCAAATGAGGTCTCACCAAACTTCTATATAGAGGCAGAAGAACCTTCTCAGATTTGTTTGAAATAGATCTATTAATAAACCCAAGCATCCTATTGGCTTTGTTACTAGCTATGCTGCACTGTTGACTAGACTTGAAATCCTGATTTATTAAGACACCTAGATCCATAACATTATCTGCCCTACTAATGACTGAACCCTGTAAATAATAGCTTGTATGCTTATTTCCATGACCGAAATGCAGCACTTGACATTTCCCAACATTAACTGCCACACCCCACTTGTCTGCCCATTTAGTAATATGATCCAAATCCTGTTGCAGCTGATTTATTTGTTCATCATTTTCTACAACCCCCATAAGTTTGACATCATCGGCAAAACAATTCATGTTTCCAGAAACATTTTCATGAAGTTTTGGAAAATGTCTGTCAGTCTGTCTCTCTAGTAAATTTGGATATTTTTTCATTTTAAAGAACTTCGTATAGTTTTTTAAAAGCTCTTCAACGATTTGCTTAAAATTATATGTAACAAATCCGAATATTTAAAAAAGCAACATTATACATTTTAAAAGAATTAAATATTGAAATGACAATCCATTACCAACTTTTTACGCTAAAGTCTGACTGTTTAAGAAGTGCACAATTAATTTTTGTGCAGAAACATATTGTAAGAACATCATTTTTTTTTTTCCTTAGAAAAAGATTTCTTTGTAACTTCGAATTTATGTAATTTACAATCCCTTTTTCTCCTAATCTCCATATATTATTTCTCTAAGCCGAATCCTATACCCGGTCGAAACTCGCTCATTTCTTTATCGAATTGCATGAAAATTTATGATTTTGACGCTTATCCCGCGGGCTATTGACGAAAATTAGACCCACCCTCTAAAAAGTGTCGGTTCGTTTTTTATTAGAACTTCAATTTTCGGGCACAAAATTGACTCTATCTAGCGAAATAATTGTCGTATCGTCTCCATTTTGATTTCATTCGAAAGATTTAAAAAAATGCGTTCTTTAGAACGTTTTTCCGCTAGCGCAGCGTAACGAGAATCCCGAAAATCCACGTTTAAGCGACTTATAAGCGATTGAAGTTTGAAAAAGTTAAATTTTTTGCTCAAACGTTAAAATCGTTACCATTGTTGTTCAAATCAATTTTAAATGCGGCATTTCAAGCCAAGGCTTAGCTCGGTAAACCTTAATTGTAACTTTTATTGTTTCAAAATACTATGGTAGTTTTGCGATAACGTTAGTATTTAGTTTAGTAGTAGCCTTGGGTATTTGATTTTAATATAGGACTAGCTGCCAGGGCAGCTAGATTAGCTTCCTGCGGCATGTTGATGCATAACGTGCCCCTTCTCTAACTTTTACCTCATTCTGAAGTTATATTATTTGATAGAATTTAATGTTCATTCAATTTCAAGACATACCACGCACGTGGCCCGGCGTTGCACGGGCACTTCGTGCCATGAAAGTAGTAAGGAAATTTTCAAGAAACTACTCCCCGCCAAGGCGGCTCGGTAACAGGCGCTTCACGCCTTCACTTTTTTCCTGCATCAAAAAAATCATACGAATTATTGAGATGCTACGCGTCTTCAAGATGGTGAGGAGAGTTTCAGTAAGTTCAGCTCGCTCAAATTAAAAAAGCAGACATAGATACTCAGTTTTTAACATAAGTAGATGGCTTTTCAACAAATGAATGTTTAAAAATATTACCAGTAGCTAGCGATAAAAATACTACGTAAGTAACCCGCTTATGAGTTTCGTGTTTGATTTAGTTATGCCTTCATTCCAAATTCTCATTATCATTGTTATCACTGTTTCATAGCAACGACGGTTTGCAAGAATGGATTTCATATTTAATCATTTATTAGGCTTAATCGCTTTAAACTTGACTACTTATTAATTGATATCTTCGCTAATTAAAATCATATAATCATATAGATTGAAACTAATGAAGCCTGAAAAATTACCTATCTATCGGTACCTGGTTCGACTTTCAGTTCATTGGCGTTCAGGAGAAATAAGCGTGACATAGAAAGATAGAAAGAAAGATAGAAAGATAGTTAGAAAGATACTCAGTTTTTAATATAAGTAGATATCACTTTTGTAGTAGTTGTAAAAGTAAACGTGTCTTTGATCTCTTTGAAAAGTTGTCAGAACTACGGCAGTTGATGGCGATGTTGTGCAAACGTAGAAGATTTTACAATGCCAAGGAACAGGGTACCAACAGGTAGACTAACAGGAAGGTGTCTACTACCTAGACAATATTAGACAATTCAACAATGCTTTGGCCTTCGCTTCAATCAAAGTGGACTCAGTTAACATTCCTGGCAGAGGTCCATATTGTTTTAAACTACATGGTCAAGTGTACCATATGCTCGGGAACTTGCAACCTCCGGCAGGGACTACACCAACTTACGCTGGACTTTTCTTTATAGATTTCGACACTGTGCTGCAACTTCGGGCAGATAATGAAGCCAATAACAATTGTCGTATTAAATTTTAAGTTTAGAGATTTTTTTTTTTTTTTTTTTTTTTTGCGGAATTCCGCACGGGTCAGCTAGTTTAGGCTTATTTAGTTAATGATAGATGCGGGTAAGCATAAATTATTAACACATAAGAACTACCGACATGAAATTAGTGTCTAAATGAGTTAGAATCGAATATAAAAGCAATATTAAGTCACGCAATTTATTCTTATTCGCGAAAGACTTAAAATTACAGTGAACTCTCACTTATACACCGCTTCATTTATACGCCTTTTTTACTTAAACGACGATTTTTAATGGTCCCAGCACACTCCCTAGCAAAATAATGATAGTATCATTCGTTTATGCGTTGCTCTAAAGATAAATATTTCACTTATGCGCCGAATTTTCTGTAAAATGTAAAAAAAAATATATATATATATTTTTTTTTTCCTTAAAAATAAGCATTTTTCTTCACTTTCCTCTTCAATCTTTCGCCTTTATTGCTCACGGAAGGCGTTTTTTCCGCATGAACTTGAGTTCGGAAAGGGACAATTACCTACTATGGATCGTTTTAAAGGGAACAGTTTGTAATTAGGTATGCTACAATTTTTGTTTTCTCTATATATCATTTTAGTTACGTTACAGTAATTGCCAAACTATAGTAATATGTCCCTTGTCTATAAAAACATTCTTATTCATTTTCTCATTGGAACCTATGTTGTGTTTTAGTCCTTTAAATAGGCTTGTTCCCTTATACGTCTCTTTCACTTATGCATCTTTTTCTGTCGGTCTCTTGGGCCGGCGCATAAGTGAGACTTCACTGTATATTAAAAAAAAAAAAGGGTTATTCAATTCTAGTTCTGCATTTCTTGTAAGTTCCAAACAAATTCATCAGCTGCAGAAAAATTCGCTCTTTCTTTTGGTACTAAAAATTTAAATGTGCGAATAAGTTAATAAGCGATACAATTTGTAGTATTATTCAACTTCGCAGAGATGGCCTATGACTCCTCCTTTTTTCAGGATTGTCCATTTTTAGGAAGGGGTGATACGCAGATGAAAATTGAGGAATGGGATTCACAATTGCGGCATTGGTTATAAAGCTTGAATACGTCACCTTGCTTACCTTTAATTGGTCTCCCAATTTGAGAAATTAGCCAAAGAGGAACCTATTTTAATTTTTGCACAATCGAGAAAGATTTCTCATTGGATACAAGAAAGTAGGTGGGTCTTGGTTTTATATCTTTCCGCAGCCATTGGCCATTGACTGCAGCGCCTACAAATTTTCAGTTAAATTTAAAAACAAAATGGTAACATAAGGGTTGCAATAAAGAAAG
>JAXGGA010011465.1:0-42329 GCA_038373865.1 Uloborus plumipes | reverse complement strand
TAACTGTATCACGCTGCTTGTAAATGTTGATTAACAAATTGAATGCATTTTTATAACCAGGAAGTTTTCCTTAACAGTGACTTTCCTTATGAGTTTAATTTTTGAATTAGCATTGGATATGGAACGAAATCCCAATCAGGATTTTGACTAGCAGTTCGGCTCGGGAAAAAATAATTGTGATTGTTCAACAAACAGAAAAGTAAGCGATTTTGATTTACCTTTGATTTTTGCAATGTAAAACTTCAAATTTAAGAATAACATGGACATCGATTCTCAACTGGTCTGCAGACAAATTTGACTGGTCTTCAGAGATTTTTACTAACTTAGACTCTAAATTTTCTAATTGACTCTAAATTTCGCTCCCGAATCCGGTAAAACAAAAGGCAGGAAGGAACTGGTTGTAGCAAATCAAGATCCTGCGTTCGAAAGCGCAAGGGGAAAGGGGAAGGAAGCGGGAAGCATATACTCTACTCACTCATTGTTTCAATTTTACAAGATCAGTTTAGAGATAGTGGGGCCTACCCCGTCTCGGAAGAAATACTATCCTCGCAGCTGATTGTTCCATATGCTTCGGAAGTAGTAGAACACAGCGACGAAGCAGATGTTCGAAAGTGTCGGAGATGTTAGAAGTGCTTGAGTTTCCTTTGTTTTCCGAGAATGTTATTGGAGGAAAAATGAAGAAATGAATTTAGAATGAAAGAGACGGAGTTTTTGATAGTTGAGTGAAATTGATCGTGTGTGTTTTTTCGTGAGTTCTGAGCGTAATGGAATAGTGGAAGGAGGTTGGCTTATTTAAGTGCAATGTTTTTGGTAAAGGGTGAATTCATTGGGGGAATTTTCGTCATGTGAAACATGCCGAATAGGAGGAATTTTTTGTCCCTGTTTAGGAAACGATGTGCATGTTCAGGATGTTTTTGCCATCGAAGTTTTATAGTCGATGTTTTCCAAGCATTGATGAATTGAGTTCAATGTTTTTTTCGATGTCGAAGTTTTATAATTCAGCAAAAAAAAAAAAAAGTTTCGTAAAAATATACGATAATTATACCTATTGAAAAAGCCTGCATCGTTAATCAGAAGTTGCACTTCTAATCTTATAGGGAAAATTTTTCAATGACTATTTTCGATGTTTAGTGCTCAATACAGTGAACTCTCACTTATGCATCGGCCCAAGAGACCAACAGAAAAAGACGCATAGTGAGAGAGACGTATAAGTGAACAAGCCTATTTAAAGGACTAAAACGCAACATAGGTTCTAATGAGAGCATGATTAAGAATGTTTCTATAGTAAAGGGACATATTACTACGGTTTGGCAATTACTGTAGCGTAACTATAATGATAAAGAGAAGACAAAAATTGTAGCATACCTAATTATAAACTGTTCCCTTTAAAACGATGCATCATAGATAATTGTCCCTCTCCGAACAGTATAGTACATTAGGGTGATTCAAAAAAATTTTTTTTTGAATTTCTCTGGTCTTACCCCGCAGTTTTTTTACACTATTCATGAATGTGATGTATGTAAAATTTTAGCTCAATTGAATAATATTTAGAGGTCGCTCAACGCGATCGAATTCTGTTGAAAATTAGCAATTTCGAGAGTTGGAGTATATAGCTTCATTACCCGAAATAATATTATTCTTTATATAAAATGGAATAACTTAAAACGTCAGTTTACTCTACTAAGTAATTAGTCAATAAAATAATAGCTCAAAGTGAGTTGTAACGATTACCCCCCCCCCCCGCTCCAAAGCTGCATTATCTCTTACCTGAGTTTGGGTAGAAAATGCAGCTGTAAGCTCGGGCTGTGGTTTCTGTTTTCTTTTCGGTTGTTTGAGGTGTATGAGATTATTTGGCTAAAACACCTAGCATCCACTCTAGACAGGGCCCAGTATAAGTGACAGAAAGCCACTTTGATAGTAGCTGCTACAGTACAAAGTATGGGTCAAAATGGGGAGGATTTTACAACGTCCATAAAACGGTGAATGCAAACTATTCGCTCTGAATTAACCGTTAACTTACAAAAGTCGTTTAAATCTAGGACTTCCTTTGATAGTTCACTGGAACGAAACACTTATGCAAAATATATTGGGAAAATGAAGGATGATCGGCGGGTTTCATACCAGTATTAGTATCAGGACCACAAGCATTGATGATTCACTTCTCGGTTCTAGTAAATTAGACAGGCATTGGAATTGCAACAGAAAATGCTGCTGTACGATAACCAGTTAGATAAATGGGAACCTACTGAGCTCGTACGTGGTATGTGTTTCAATACGACATGCATTGCCGGTACTAAAGTTGGAGCATGTTTGAACTTGGGAAAAAAACTAGGGAAGCAACTTTTATATTGTGCTTTCCGCCATTATATTTTAGACATTGTATTTTTTGTGGTATTACAACCGAAATCTATTCTACTCTTGGTCTCTCGGTATTTTAACCGATAAACCAAGAAATAGGTAGAATTAGGGCATTTGATTGCGTGCAATGTCAGATGCGATGTTCACTCAATTGCGTGGAACCATCCACTGCCATTGGATCTACAATACTGCTTTTTAAGCGGTTTTAGCAATCATAGTCCAGAATAAAACATTCTAATTTTAAACCTGTAGTGAGGAACGGTGAGGTTGAGGAGTTGGTAGCACATTCAGAGCAACGTGCAACTAGTAATGGAAGTTGCGCAAAGTTAACTTCTGATGACCCATGTAAAAGAAGTGTTCAAGGAAGATACTAGAGCTTAGTGCGATTTTCTTGAGCAGAGCACCTTCTCTTGGTGTATGTTTTCGTGTCCCAGGAGTGGTTCCTCGTGTTATATTTGTGTTAAAGATTCTTTATGGCTTCAAGGTATGGATATTTCCCAACCAGTTCAACCTTGCAGCTGGACAAACAAAAGGTATTCGTAACATATGAATGTGATTTCTTTCACATTCTTATCGTTAATGGGAAAGAATATCTAAGAGTTGGGTTTCCAGCAACCCTTTATGCAAGCACTAAGAAAGGATTTGGAATATTTTTAGCGTCCTTATTCATGTAAAGAAGAAACTCAAAATATATCAGCTGTTTGATCCTGAGCATTCGAATCTTTAAGATAGCTATCAACAAGGCTTTATTCTACCAAAGAAACTGAGGATTGTAAACGACAATACAGAGCGTGGCATGGCCCTTATTGAAGCATTTGTTAAGACTATCACTAACGACGAAAAACAAAGACAGTGTCTTCTTCAAGTGGTACAGGAACACAGAAAAGGTTTCAAAGTTGCAAAAAAGTAACCTTAAAAAGTATTGCAAGAATTAATGAGCGAATTACTATATATTTAATGTATTTAAATTTGTTTTTTATATTTTTTCCGTATTTGATTAGTTTTCATACTTTTCTGCATTTCATTGGTTTTTCAGATATATAGTTCATTTTGTGATTGCACGCTTTTTTTCTTCGGAGATATAAAAAAGCAATAAAGTAACTTTATCATTATTATTATTTACGTTCGCATTTGTGCCACTATCACAAAATTTGAAGTACTCCTAAATGTAAATATAGTTTAATAAAATGTTGGGCAAATAATTCAGTGTATATAAAGGGCCTAAATAAGACGGTAAGACGAATAAAAATACTAAGGCTACTTTTTTCTATAGATATCATTTACGATCACGTTTTTGTCAATATCATGAAATTTCAAGGCGTTTGAGCGACCTCTAAATATTAATATATTTTGCCAAAATTTTGCACAAATAATCAGTGTATATAGTGGCACAAAATAAGAGGGTAAGAAGCACAAAAATACAAAGTTTATTTTTTTCCATACATTTCTGAATCACCCTAATAGTACATGCGGAAAACATGCCTTCCGTGAGCAATAAGGAGAAAGATTAAAGAAAGTGAAGAAAAATGCTTATTTTTTAAACAAAATAATTTTTTTTTTTAAACATTTTAGGGAAAGTTTTATCTTTAGAGGGACGCATAAATGAATGATTTTATCATTATTTTGCAATGGAATGTGCCGGGACCATTCAAAATCGTCGTATAAGTGAAAAAAGCTCATAAATGAGGCGGCGTATAAGTGAGAGTTCACTGTATTTTTAAAACGTCACTGATTTACTTTCACTATTTGTTCTTTTTTTAGGTCAATGTTTTATATTTCAGCAAAAATGTTTCATAAAATTATGCGGTAAAAAGTTATATCGCTAATCAGTTGTCTCAGAAGTTCGAAAATTCGTTTTTTAATGGAAACATGCTCTGGGAGCCAAGATGCTTGTTGGCTGCAAAAAGCTGCGCCAGTTAGGTTAATATTTCGAAAGATATGGAACCCCTTCTCTAAACACGTTGAGCGTAGAAATAACAGAGTTAAGATGCTTTTTCTCTCTACTGAAAAATTTGAAATTCTTGACTTACGTTGTTTTGCACTCACCAATTCAACTGATACATAGATATTTCTCATTTTTTGAGAACAAATGAAAAACCATTATTTTGTTTCATTTTATTAATGTACTGTCGGCCCCGCTTAATCGGGTAACGGATAAACGAATACCCCGCTTATACGAATAAAATATCCTGGAACCGAATATTTCCCATGCCATAGACGCAATGTTAAAATCCCCGCTTAAACAAATACCCCGCTTAATCGAATAATATTTCTTGGAACCGACAGTATTCGTTTAAACGGACCTGACAGTATATGTTTATCTGAACGGTTGTTTTAAGTTGTAAATTTATCAGGAAATAGTACTTACCAATGGATAAATTCCTGAACGAATTCTATTTATAAATCCCCCACGCTTGTAAATGTTATGCGAAGTTTGATACGTTCAAAATCGGAAAGAATGTAATCTTAAAGCTACAAATTAGTTAACCCAACAACTAAATTAACTCCTAGTTTTGAGGTTGGCGATCGATCTTTAACGGATAAGTTGGGCGTCACAAATTCAATATTCTCGACCTTGCGACGACTGTAAAATTTATTTAAGGTCCAATTGGAGACGGTGATTTACCACGAGAGTACTTGTTCATGCCATTTCGACCAAAAGCTTTTAAAAACATCACGTTGGTTTTTAGCGAGTTGTTACTACAGTTTAAATAAAAGGTGCAGAGAAAATATAAATTTGTTAAAATCAGTTTTTCTCAATGGGGGCGGTACCCCCCCCCCCGGTGGAAAGTGAAAGGGAGGGGAGGTAGGGGGGGACTTGTTTTGGGTAGTAAGCGGTCTCCTTCCCTAACATCGTCAAAGATACTGATGTAATTTCTGGGGATAGCCCCAGAACTCTGATCCTTTTCCAAGCGTTCACAAACATGGCCTAAAATTCGTCATATGATAACTGACAGTAATATGATAACTGACGAATCTTTAAATTGCGTTTTTAAGTTTTCCATTTTAAAAAATATCTGAAGAAAATTTAATCCCTGAACATTTGCCTCCTTTCAGCTAACGTCTTCGAAAGTAGGCAAATCCCATTTTTTAAAAATTCAGTTTCAAAAATTCTTACGGCTCCAAAAGACCCACTCCTTTTCCTGACGTAATATAGAGTCAGGAGCGCCGACTCTGCGGGTGCGATTCTGCGGGATCGTGGGGTGCTGAGCACCCCCATGAATATTATGAAGCACATTTTTTTGTTAAAATTTTTGTCTGACTTTGACCCTCTCCCATTCTACCATTGGACTCTGTCTTTGACCACCCCCACTAATTTGAAAACCCAGCGCCACTGAATAGATGGTCTAAAATTCTGTTTCAGACATTTTCGCACGAGAGCCACCGAACCACAACTATTCATGAATCATTGCATAAAGTTGGTTTTAAATACTGCTTGAGGCTCTCACGGCCGGCGTCAATATGAAGAGGTATTTCCGGGCTTATAGGCCGTGGTCGATATGGAACAGAAAATCCAAACGTTTCGTCGAGTTCTGTGGTCGACATCATCAGTGGTGAGATTGGTGGACCAGTCCACTAGCTCGACGAAACGTTTGGATTTTCTGTTCCATATCGACCACGGCCTATAACTCCGGAAATACCTCTTCATAAAGTTGGTTTTGATTTCGAAAATAATTACGGGAGGAATTTTAGAACCACTTGCCTCGTCTTTCTCCTATCGCAACCAAACGAAGCCTAACATTGTGATTTTAGGATCCCTTATTAATTTTCATTTCCCCCCCCAGATCATGAGTACCATTTTTCAGGGTTGCAAAAATGATTCGTTAGTCACAATGCTATTTCTGTGGAAAAAATATCTGTAATCAGTTAAATGGCACATATTAACCATGTTCATTATAAATCCACAAGTTCCACCATAAATTATTCTTTATATTTTAAGTTTTAAATAAAAAGAGTAAAAAAAAAAAAAGGCTGTGAATGTTACGTTAGTCACTCCTCCCAAAGCTGGATATGATCTGTAGACGACCGTTACTGATGTTTTTCTTCTTGTTTTTCATAAACAGCATCTTATTTGATTGAGTTTAAAAACCTACATAAATGAAGAACAAATTATGTATAAAGTGCAGCAAATAGCTATTTCAAGGCTTCACACACTCCAGGGTCCCCCGTACCTACCACAATTCGTGGTTTAACCGGGAATAGGACCCTGAAGAGCGCTCTGTTCTTTTTGAACCAGAACCAAGGATCGAGCAAACCCTTGGCCCAACAGCCCCAGAGGTATCGTTTCACTTGGAGGACTTTGTGACCACGACATTTTTAACGTCCCCCAGCCACCATTAATCAGGACGGTGGATCTTTGATCGGCTGGGAATCGAACCCTCGAGTATGACGCCCTACCGATTGGGCTACCATGGTCCGCTATTTCAAGGCTACAACGGAGCCCCTTCATCAGCGCAAAAAGCTCAGCACACAACCTGAAAGCTGTGAGAGACCGGGTTGAGAGCTGAACTTTTTGCACTAATGAAAAAGCTTCACTGTAGCCTTGAAATAGCTATTTGCTGTACTTTCTACATCATTTGTGCTTTATTTTCGTAGGTTTTGAACTTCAGTCATATTTTAGTGCAAAGCTTATTTGATCATTTTTTAGTTAGCATTTTATTTATAGAAGCTTTATTCAGAACTGAAGTTTCGTCTTAAATTGTTGCAAAACTATGGAAGCTTTGGAATCTTAATGGTGATTTTAAAATCATTATTATAGACCTATCAGTAAACCCACACCGCAAAAAATAAATTGTTGTTTTTACAGTATAATACTAGCAGTAGAGGTTTCAGCTTAACCCATTAATGCCTAGCGTCCCTTTTTAGGGACGATTCAAAAAGTGTGCCTAAATTTTCCAAAATTGAACATTTAAACCAAATAATTGTGTTCAATTATTACTTTGGTATTGTTTCAATTCATTGTTAACAGATTGCAGCACACAACCATTGTAAAGTGTGTTCTGTAGCCATGTTATTATGATCTTTATCAAGAATTACATCGTTCACTATCTCAAGAACAAAAAGCTAAATTTTTGAAATTATTAACAAGTAAATCTATCTATGCTTGTTATGTGCTAGTTTGATCGATGTCTTTATTTTATTTTAACCAGTGATACCTTCCGTACCTGCCATTTCTAGCTTAACCGGATGAAGGGTATCAATGGAAGTTTAAGGAAAAAGTTACTTTGACAGGATGAGGGAGGGGAAAGGGAATAAGAACGAAAATCATACTGGAAAAGCACTATCGGGGATAATTACTACGTGAAAAACAATGGACTATGGAAGATTGGCACGATAAATAAAATGCTAATACATCTAACATCACAAAATGACAACAACAATGAAAGTAAAATAGTTTACCCTTTTTTTCTGCAATTTTGTAAATTTTGAAATTTTTATGGATTTTATAGCGATTTAAGAATGTCCCTAAAAAGGGACGCTAGGCACGAAAGGCTGCATTGTCTAACCGTGGCGGATTTCTTGCTTAGAATTTATTATTTATCTCAAAATAAGTTAGTAAATATTTTTAGACTGAAAAATAGATAATAATTTTTATTTTTAAAACTTTAAAAAATCTAATTAAATTAAATTAATTAACGTATAAATTTAATTACAATTTTTAAAAATATTTTATCATTTATTTATTTATTTATTTTTTGAAATTACAAAAAATACTCAAGGTACATTTTGGAAGAAAGTTATTTCAAAAATGTAATTCTTTAAAACACCAATTATTTGTTGTACTTAATTTCTTTTCCGTAATGCATTCAGGTGCTTTTTATTCTTTAGTCTGAATATTGAAAAAGTCCTAAGCTGGTTTAGAAGCTTAGCACTTCACCTTAATGGAGGATTGCATATGCATTTGTTGTTTGGGAAGAGGGGGGGGGGTCGCAGTGGTTGCAGATATAATTTCAGAATTCCCTGAGCCAGCCAACTTTGATCTCTACTGTGACGATTTATTTACTTCTCTTGTGCTCCTACTTGATAATTTGTCTCAGAAAGGTTTTATGCAAGAATCGGATTGAAAACTGCCCATTAACTAAAGTTACGTTGTTCAAAAAAGAAAAAAAAAGGAGGTTTTGAGTAACTATCGATGACACGTAAAATAATATTACTTTTGTTCTGTTGAATAATAGCAATGTCGTAACTATTGCATCGAACCTTCATGGAGTTTTTCCTATAGTAAAGGCTAAGCTATTGTATAATAGCGAAAAGAAAGTAATTGAAATTGATGAAACAATTATGATTGCTCAGTACATTCGCTGCATGGGGGAACAGATCCCGCATGCATTAAAATTTCGGGAATTACCGGTTTTTGATCTCGTCTAAAAAATGGTGGTTGCCGCTCTTCATTTTTATTTTAGAAGCTGCTGTACGGAATGCATTGAGCTCAAGAGTATCGGGTTGATTTAGGTATTATGGGGAAAATCGCTTTATTGCTTTAAATAAGACTCAGGTAAGATGTGCCCATTGAAAAAAAAAAAAAAAAGCTTACCGGAAATGCGGCAAATGGCAATGTAGGTTTGCACAACAAATGTTTTGCTGACTTTCATACTCCACAACACCAATATTTCCTTGTTCTCTAAATCTATTTCCCAGTTTACAGTTAATTGCTGCTTTTATTTCTTCCTATAAAATGTCTTTTTAAATATTATATCGTAGGCAGAAAAAAAAAATAGTAAAAAGTATGTACCCTCTGGTGCCTATCCTCCCTATTTATGGACAATTTTTCTTTTTCAAATAAAACAATTTTTTACATGATATATTTTTAATTATTTTTCCTGTCCATTAAACATTATTTGTAACCAGTATACAAAATATCTTTGGGAAAAAACTGTCAGACATTAATGGGTTAAAACTGTAAAAGGGCAGTAATAAACTGTAAAACCAGCTATTTTACAGTTTATAACTGTTAAACTACCGAATTTTACAGTTTATTACTGCAAAATTAGCAATTTTATTGTTTGTTACCATGAAATTAGTTGTATTAGTCTGTAAAAATACCAGTGTAATGCAACAGTGTAATGCTGGTTCCAGTTTGAAACTGAAAAATGCACATAATAAAAAGTAAAACCAGCTATTTTGCAGTTTATTACTGTAAACTAGCAATTTCACAGTTTACTATTGTATAATTAGCAATTTTTACAGTTTATTACTGTGAAAACAACAGTATAATACTCGCAGCAGAGGTTTCAGTTCAAAACTGTAAGTCATGTATCAATAAACTGTATAATTAGAAATTTTACAGTTTATTATTGAGAAAACAATAGTATAATACTGGCAGCAAAGGTTTCAGTTTAAAACTGTAAGTCATGTGTCAATGAACTGTAAAACTATCAATTTTACTGTTCATCACTGTAAACTAGCAATTTTACAGTTTATTACTGTAAAATAGCAATTTTTCCAGTTTATTAGTCTAAAATTAGTAGTTTTTCCAGTTTATTACTGTAAAATTAGCAATTTTTTCAGTTTATTACTGTAAAATTAGCAATTTTTCCAGTTTATTACTGTAAAATTAGCAATTTTCCCAGTTTATTACTGTAAAATTAGCAATTTTCCCAGTTTATTACTGTAAAATTAGCAATTTTTCCAGTTTATTACTGTAAAATTAGCAATTTTTCCAGTTTATTACTGTAAAATTAGCAATTTTTCCAGTTTATTAATGTAAAATTAGCAATTTTTCCAGTTTATTATTGTAAAATTAGCAAATTTTTCAGTTTATTAATGTAAAATTAGCAATTTTTCCAGTTTATTACTGTAAAATTAGCAAATTTTTCAGTTTATTACTGTAAAATTTGCAATTTTTCCAGCTTATTACCGTAAAATTACCACAAAATTAGCTGTTTTATACTGTAAAAACAATTATTGCTTACAGTGCAAGCGCTAATCTCTGCAAAAACCGGACGGAAGCCTTAAGCTTATAATCGGTCGCTTCGACAAAGAATGAACACCCCAGCTCACTTTAGTCCGACCATTATTGGCTGACCTGAATGGCCAGAGACGCGAATCATTCAAGCAGTAAGCTGTTATTAAAATATCGTTGCTTGAGTCATTGAGGTTAATGTAATCTTTTGTAAATTTTTAACTTAACAAAAAATATTTAAATAATACTTACCTTTGAGCATAGTGTAACGAATTTCTTGCTTTTGTTCTTTGTTGTTGCACAAGATCATTGTCTGTCTTCAATCAATGGATTTGAGCCTACTGGGTTTAAAAAACTAATTGCAGAGTTACTTTTAAAATATTCTTAGTTAGGATTTCATTTTATGTTTTGCTGCTTGTACATTCTAGTTGATTTATATATATTCCTTTCGAAAAAAAAAAAGTAAGGAATCAAGTGAATATCTTTTAAAACGCACAAAAGTAATAAAAAAAGAAATCCTACGTGTTAAAGGCTCTCCCTTTTAACCCATTAATGCCTAACGTCCCTTTTTAGGGACGGTCCAAAATGTGTTTGAATTTACCAAAACTGAACATTTCAATCCAATAATAGTGTTCAATTATTACTTTGGTGTTGTTTCGATTCATTATTAACAGATTACAGCACAAAACCATTGTTAAGTGTGTTCTGTAGTCGTGTAACCAGTATACAAAATGTCTTTGGGGAAAAAAATGTCTGGTATTAATGGGTTAATGTAAAAAGATGTGAACATATACTTCGCGTCTTATTATTATTGTTGTATTGTGTTTTGTCTATTTAGTTTAATGTTGCAGCTGTAATTTTTAATGCTAAAATACGCTACATTCGGACAATTGCTCACTCCCTCATCATATGTTTCATTCCAGGACTTTTTTAATTTTGTAAATAATTTACGTATTGAAATATTATGAACATTTTTCGGGAAAATTATTTTTTTCAATAAAGCTCATACATATATCGATTTTCGTAAAAATTTTCATCTGATTCCATTATTTTTATTTTTCGTAACTTTGTACGCTTAAAATGACTGCTTTTATGAGAACGACTCATATTTAAGGATTTAGCATTCTTTTAGTTTTGTAAGAAAATATAAGTATTAAACTTCTTTTAACTCGTAAAGAATCAATTTTCCCAGAAAATTACCCGAAAAAAAATGTTTTTTTTTTTTTTCCTCCATGACTTCAAATTTTCCGGAAATTTTGCCTCTCTACACTCAACTCGTTACGAAATCAGCAAAAGCGTTTTTAACGATAATTTTAGTACAGAATTAACAATGACTTTTAACCCGTTCCCGCTCGCTCCCGTCAAAATCACGGGCTGAGTTTCTGCCCTTTAATTCTCGCTCCCGTGACATTTCCGGGCTGAAGTGTAAATTTAGACAAGGGTGCCCATCACAGGAAGGGATTATGGCGCAAGTTGCGCCATCAAAATTTTTGGGGGGGATTTTTTAAAACTTATTAAATTTTTATTTAAATTATTTATTTTTTTTTTAATTTAAATAATTCACTGATTTTTTAAATGAAAATTACTCATTAATTTTTTTTTTAATTTCAATTATTTCTTTATTATTCTTTAAAATTTATTTGTTTATTTATTTAGTGTGTGTGTGTGTGTGTTTGGAATATCTGGAAGAAAAAAAAAGCGATTCTATTCTGCGCACACTAAGTACTTTTAAAAAATTGATGATATATATAAAAAATATATAATTAAAAAAAAATAAATAAAAATATTAAAAAAAAATAATAAATAATATTAAAAAAAAAGAATAAATATTTAAAAAATAAATAATTATGTTTAAAAAATAAATAAAAGAAGAGGGATAAAAATAAAAAGCACAATAGGGTTGTGAAAAATGTTGGGGGGGGGGGGAAGGGGGGAATTAGCGCCATTGAGCTTGCGGGGGATGGGTACCCATGAGCTTAGGAACGCGCCAATAAGAATAAAACGAATTCTTTTCTTTTCCCCGAAAACATTTGACTGCTCATTTTACACATTCAATAACATTATGTTTTCGTTTTTAAAAATTGTTCTTGCTTGCTGTAAAACCAGCACTAAGTCATAGTAACCCTGAATGTTGGTTTTTCGAACAAGATTAATTTTATAAAATTTCAAGCTGAAAAACAAATCAAAAATTCAAACTAAATGTATAGCTGTTCATTCATGTATTTTTATATAATTTTCAGGGATAAAAAAATATGCTTTTTTTGACCGTTTTCTTGAAAATTAACAGATCGTTAAGGGGTTAAAATGAAATCAGTAAATCACTAAAAATTTTGTCGTTATGTAAACTCACAATCTCGTATCGAATCCATGTAAACCCACGGTGGACATGAACTAGAATCGTTGCCCCTTTGTGCAAAAGCCCCTAATAGCGAGAGATTGCTTACGTAACAGAGCTTCAAAAATTGGATTAGCCGAGAATAGAAACAATTGCAGAAGGCTGCCATTAAATATGGCAGAAACTAAACTCATTAAGTGAGGCCGGAATCTCGAATACCCGGGCGGAAAGCTGATTGAAAGAATTTATTAATTATTTAAGATCCGTTTCGAAACGAAGCGCATCATCAAAGGGGGAGATCAATAAAAGGTTCTCTCGGGGGGAGTATGTGAGGGGCACGATTCGGTTTGGGAAATTCGTGCGAGGCGAACTGAGGAACTGCATAGGAACAGCAGAAGGTTTGGGGTGGTTAGCTAAGTGTGCGTTTTGATGATCGGTTATTGTGTGAAAAAGTAAGTTCTTTAGTTCGCGGGGCATTTCACGGTATTTGTGACATAGGGGTGTCCGTTACAAAACTTTTTAAAAGTTTAAAATTTTTATATATATTGAAAAAGTACATTCTAAAGTATATGGAATATCATATTGTTTTCATAATTCACTTTATATTATGTTTGTAATTGCACTCGGAACATTGAAAATGCAATTTTCACTGTTATGGACCCTACATTGAATTTTTCTTTAAATTTTGCTTAAACCGATTTTTAAGCCAAAACTGGTACTTGAGACAGATAAAGTAAAGGCTCACTTCTAATATAGCTAACAATTTTAATCAAAAAGTGCGTTCAATAAAAAATTATTGATAGTGAAAATGATGACTGTAGAGTCCGTCACAATAATTGGAATAAAAGTTTAGTTTTCAAAGAAAAATTCAATGTAGAGTCCGTAACAGTGAACATTTCATTTTCAATGTTCTGAGTGCAATTACAAACATAATATGAAATCAACTATGAAAACAAAATGATATTCATATACTT
Source organism: Uloborus plumipes (assembly GCA_038373865.1). Taxonomy (NCBI): domain Eukaryota; kingdom Metazoa; phylum Arthropoda; class Arachnida; order Araneae; family Uloboridae; genus Uloborus; species Uloborus plumipes. The sequence goes on along the minus strand of JAXGGA010011465.1, from coordinate 28,759 downwards.
TAGAATGTACTTTTTCAATATATATAAAAATTTTAAACTTCTTAAAAGTTTTGTTACGGACACCCCTATGTCACAAATACCGTGAAATGCCCCTTGTATTAACTAGTTGACCCATGCGAAGTTGGAAAAAAGCAGAAGGATGAGGCGAAACTTTCTTCGTCACTACAATGCGAGCTCCCGTGTATCGCCGCAAACAAAAGAGTTTTTGACCAGTCAAAACATCGAGTTGATAAGTCAAGCCTCGTACAGCATTGGCAAGTCATTCAAAGACTTTTTAACTCGAGAGAATTTAAAATAAATCTCGTGATCAACTGGTTCCGACACCTGAAGTCGTGATTGATGATTTTAAAATGCATGTTTTTGAGTATTTGAAACTGAGTGAGAAAAATGGCTGAACAATTGGTCAGTACTCATGTAAAAGTGCATCGGTCTTCTTGCAGAACAGTTTAAAAAACAATAAAGCCAATTAAGATCATAAATATTTGTTTTTTCATTATTAGGCCAGAAATATGAGTAACAACCTACGTAATTTTAGTCATCATTAAAGGGGGAGATCAATAAAAGGTTCTCTCGGGGGAGTACGAGGGACACAATTCGGTTTGGAAAATTTCGTTCGAGGAAAACTAGAGAATTGCACAGGAACAGCAGAAGGTTTGTTGTAGTGAGCTAAGTGTGTGTTTTTTTATGATGGGTTATAGTGTGAAAAAGTAGTTCTTTAATTTGTATTATAGTTTGTTACTTTGAAATAGTAGTTTGAAATAGTAGTACAGTGCCCGCCACTAATAAAATCACTGGATTATGAAATCAGCCCTTTTTGTAAAATCAAATCTGGATGAACATAATCATTACTTTATCAAAACATTTTAAAACCTTCCTTTAATAAAATCATTAGAGCCGTTTTATGAAATCAAGTTTTTGGAGAGTATATGTTAAAAACGGAGGGAGGGGGGATAAAACACGCTTTATCTTGTCAGAATAAAACCAGAATTTTCTTTCTCTTCAAGAAAACAGAGGTTGATAGTTCATATCATTCAGTTTGAGTATAAATCGTTTGCTAGAAAAACATGCCTAAACGTCAAGATTTAAGAATGATTTTTTCTTTTATTATTCTGTTTCTCAAACAATGAGTCAATATTTTAAAACCCTTGTGTAATTTCAAAAATGTACTTTTTACATATGGCTGCTTGAAACGAACAGTGGCATATCTGCAAAAATCGATTTTTTTTAATTACATCAAAAAATTCAATTTTTTTTACTCTTTCTTGTGGTAATATCGGCATATCTCTAGTTACAAAATATCACGTAGCAATCGTTGGTGTCGTTGTGCATAGTTATTATTTTGGCGCGCTTCTACTAGTAAACAAAGACACAGCCGCCATTGCGTCTGTTCTGAAGAAGTGTTTGGAGGAGGAACATCTATGTCTCTGTAAGTTGATTCGGCATAAGTACCCTTAATACCATTTTACTTCAATATACCGTTTTACTGTAAAAACTTTGAAACGCTCTAGTGAAAAGTAGTGTTTTGCAAATATGCCACTGTTCATTTCAAGCAGCGATATGAGTTAAATTCAAATTGTGTTTTAATTCCGCCGCGCCTGTTAAAATCACATTTGTGCCCAAGATATTTGATTTCATTCCTCAAGTGGCTGATGTTATAAACCGGCATATACAAAATTACAAAAAGAAAAGGTTTTAAAGTGAAAATAAAATAAAACAAATAAATTACTATTATCTATATTTAGAATTAAGTTAATTAAAACACAATTTGAATTTAATTTATGTGTAAAAAGTACATTTTTGAAATTACACAAGGGTTTTAAAATATTGACTCATTGTTTGAGAAACAGAATAATGAAAGAAAAAATCATTCTTAAATCTTGACGTTTAGGCATGTTTTTCTAGCGAACGATTTATACTCAAACTGAATGATATGAACTATCAACCTCTGTTTTCTTGAAGAGAAAGAAAATTCTGGTTTTATTCTGACAAGATAAAGCGTGTTTTATCCCCCCTCCCTCCGTTTTTAACATATACTCTCCAAAAACTTGATTTCATAAAACGGCTCTAATGATTTTATTAAAGGCAGGTTTTAAAATGTTTTGATAAAGTAATGATTTCGTTCATCCAGATTTGATTTTATAAAGTGGCTGATTTCATAATCCAGTGATTTTATTAGTGGCGGTCACTGTATCAAGGTCGCAAATTTTTCCGTACATCTCCATGGAAATCTAATTCGATAAACCTAAAATAAATGAACTGCCTTAGCAGTTTCACGGAGACGACACAAAATTTGTGAAAATTGTTGAAAAGTATTTTAATGTAACAGGCTATAAGTAGCTGATCCGAGCGAAGTTTTCGCGTTTGATAGCAGTAATTAAAAAATTCGATTTTATTTGACGGTAATGTTTCGAAAAATAGGCACAAAGTGAATTGCTATTTTTCGCTGATTTGAAAGAGAATGAAATGATGCCTCACTTTCTTAGTTTCATGAAGTATTAACCCTATGACTGCTAAATTTTCTTGACGTAGTCGCTTAAAAGTACGGGAATTTTTTGTGCATGAAAAACAAATATGAAATTTGTGTACTAAATTTACACAAATTCCGTTAGAATCTACTCTTGATATGATAAATCTTGTGACAAGGTTCAACGAAAAGTTCTACTTCATGTTCTTGACACCAAGTTCTAACAACTATGCCCCCTCCCTTTTATTCAGCAATAAACAACGCACTTTGAATGAAAAAATTTCTTTATTAACCCATTAATGCCAGACATTTTTTTTCCAAAGATATTTTGTATAATGGTTACAAACAGTGTTTAATGGACAGGAAAAATAATAAAAAAATATTATGTAAAGAATAATCGTTTTATTATGGAAAGAAAAATCGTCCCTTAAAAGTTAAGATAGACCCCAGAGGGCACATACTTTTTTTAATATTTTTTTTCTGCCTACGATATAATATTTAAAAAGACATTTCATAAGAAGAATTAAAAGCAGCAATTAACATAAACTGGGAAGCGGGGAATAACTTTGAAAACTTAGCTTTTTTTCTTGAGATTGTGAACGATGTCATTTTTGATAAAGATCATATTAAAACTGCTACAGAACACACTTTACAATGGTTATGTGCTGCAATCTCTTAATAACGAATTGAAACAATACCAAGGTACTAATCGAATCCTATTATTTGGTTGAAATGTTCATTTTGGAGAAATTCAGACCACTTTTTGGACCGTCCCTAAAAAGGGACGCTAGGCATCAATGGGTTAAATGAGGAGATATCGAGCTTGTTAAATGGCCGAACAGTCCATGTAAACACTTCAGAATCTTCGTTACTGACATTGAAACGATGAAATTGTGGAATACGGTTTTAAATGGCGTCATGCACGTGAAAATATTCGCGGGATGAGCAGTTACGTCTTCGTTGCCAGTGGAAATAGCGGGGAAAGCAGCCAGAGACTTAAAGAAACAACAACACCTTTAACCCGTTAATGCCTAGCGTCCCTTTTTAGGGACGGTCCAAAAAAGGTTCTGAATTTCCCCAAAATGAACATTTCAACCAAATAATAGTGTTCAATGAGTACCTTGGTATTGTTTCAATTCGTTATTAACAGATTGCAGCACATAACCATTGTAAAGTGTGTTCTGTAGCTGTTTTAATATGATCTTTATCAAGAATGACATCGTTCACAATCTCAAGGAAAAGTTTTTAAAGTTATTCCCAGCTTCCCAGTTTATGTTAATTGCTGATTTTATTTCTTCTTATGAAATGTCTTTTTAAATATTATATCGTTGGCAAAAAAAAAAAAATATATATATTAAAAAAAGTATGCCTTCTGGGGTCTATCGTAACTTTTAAGGGACGATTTTTCTTTCCTCAATAAAACAATTATTTTTTACATAATATTTTTTATTATTTTTCCTGTCCATTAAACACTGTTTGTAACCAGTATACAAAATATCTTTGGAAAAAAAAAAGTCAGGCATTAATTGGCTAATAAATTTTATTCATTCTAAGTTACCATGCTAAAATAAAGAATATCCTTTTTTTTCCTTGTTGTAATTCAGCAGTACAACCGTGGTTTAAAATCCTACAATGAAATTAGATTATATATTCTTGGTAATTTAGTTCCAAATTAAACGATGGAAAAAAAAAAAAAAAAAAAGTCAAACAAAAGCGACAAAACCCGTGGCTGGATCAAACCTACGATTTTCGCGTGTTCTATTGCTCTATCTATCCGAGCCATTGTATCTTAGTGTTTGAATGTTATTCGTAGAACTAATGTGTAATAAAAATAAGAAAAAAACCGGTAAATGTTGGCACAGAAATCAAAGTTGTGTGATCTTACTTTAAATATTCAATTAAGTTAAAAAGAGATATGTTACAAGACCGACCAATCAGAAAGACAATGGAGATCTTCACATCTGTCTGTGAATAAAGTGTTAGGTCAATAAGCAATCTTATCGTTGGCATAAATAAGTTGAAATATGCGAGCAGATTATTTCCGTACGAGCAATTCAATTGCAGTATCTTTGAAAAACACGTTTACAGATATTTGAGGAAAAGCGTTTTGAATTTCCAAAAAAAAAAAAATCAATAAAATATTGAAATTTAAAATTAGGACACTGGTAAGTATAAGAAGAAAAAAAGCTGTATTTTCAATAAAAACTAAATAATCACTCTTGCATAGTGAAACTGAAGTTTAACAGATGATTAAAAAAAAAGAGAAAAGATGTAGGTTATGTCATTTACTTGCTTAGGGCAAAATAATGGCATGTTGGAAGAAGTATCCTTGTAAGCAAAAGCAAAAAAATAAATAAATAAAATAAATAAATAAATAAAAATAATAAAGTGCAATTTTAATCATCTCTCTGCAGATCAGGAATAATTTTTCATCATCTGACTATCGATGTGAAAATAAAACTTGGACAGAAAAAACAGCGTTTGAAATTTCATTTCGCATTACTAATGACGTTTGATTGATAAGTGGAAAAGTTTTTAATCGCCACTGAAAGCCAAAGTCACGGTTAAAAATAACATTTTCCACCCGTAATTAAATGCATTAAAATGGCGTTGCTTACCATACGCAGTAAAATTCAACTTAAAAATAGACGGGAATTCTTTGCCGTTAAAACACGCGGCCAGAATTGCAAAAATGTTATTAACATTATAGCTACGGAACGTGGAATTTTTAGAAAACCATTTTACATTTTTTTTCTACCGTCTAATGATAGAACCAGGGTGGAGGGAGAATTTTTTTTTTGCAGTTTTTTCTCCCTTCTTCTTCAGATTAGAATCGCCGAACAAACTTTTTTTATTGCCGCCATTACCAGTTGTTTTCTGATTCTAGAGTTTATTTAATCTTTTAAACGAAAATAAAACACGTTTTTTTTTTCTTTTTTAATGGGATCGCCAGCGCCATTATTTTAGTGGAACAGAGAAAAGTCGTTAAACAACGGCTTGTAAAAATGGCACAAAAGTGGGAAATGTTGTACATTTCACGTTTTATTTTTGTAATCAAAATGTTTTCCAAGCTTATTTTGTTATTCATTGCTTTTATCGATGAAATAAACGAAGGGAATATTTAATGTTAATGAAAAAAAGTGTGTTTAGCATTTTTATTCGTCAGTACATGCAAATTCATGAATTAAACATGCTCTTTTTTAATCAAGCAGTTACATTTCTTGAATGTTTTTCGCTCAAAATGTTGCTATGTATTCTAAAGAATATTCATTGAAAAGCATGGAATGTAACACTGTGACAAAACTTAATTTTTGTTTAATAACATAGAGTTGAATAGCTGACTCATGTTAAATTTAAGCTGCAAATCACAAATGTATAAACGAGTTTATAGTTACACGAGCCATCCCATAATTGATTAAAAACTGAAAGTTTCAAATAAAATCCAAGCACGTTTATTTACTCGTGTTTTAATACAAATACAGTCGAGTTTCGATAACTGGAAGTCTTATAACACGCACTATTAATTACATTGTACAGCATTGTAAATTACATGACATAAAGCAAGTCCATGTAACAAATGATTTCAAAATCATTTCTATAAATTGCGAAACATCATTACACTAAATTTTTGTCAGTACATTAATTTTTTTCTTTTTCAATTTGAATAATTTTGAATTTTCTAAGACTGCAGTTTCGCCCTATTATGGGCTCCTCAGTTAGGAATAGCCAATGATCGAGCCGGAGGCAAAAATCCTCTTAATGTAGCTAAGATAGCCAACAAACTGGTAGATAAAGTGAATTTATCTTACCAGCGAGCGTCCGCAAACTATGGTGCAGCTTAACTCGAAATTTGAAGGCAAAAGCTGGGTAATGTGCAATGAGTTACCGCCCGTAAGCCAGGGCTGAGGCAGAAATGAAGCAAATGCACCCACAGCTCGATCATAGCATCATAAGACTGCAGTTTCGCCCTTTACAGTTTTCCCATATCAACTTTTTTAAACTACGTTTTTTAGACATAAATTATAGCCTATCCTGATTCCTGTTAATGTAGTTATCTATGGTGAAAAAATGGTTAAAATCGGTTCAGTAGTTTTGAAGATTACTCCGGACATACGTATATACATACATACAAAAGTAGTCATTTATGTATATAGATTATAGTGCGATAAGTACACGGCATGCATAAGTTCATATACCTCCGAACATGGGGCAGCTCAATTTAAAGGACAAAAAGTCTAGTCCCTTTCGTGTCCTTTATTGAGAGGTTCTACTGTATAATCAAAATATGAGGTGGTTTTAAGTTTCGTTAAAAGATTAAGGCTCTGAAAAGCTCTTCCCACATGAATATACATCACATCCACATCCATACTGATTGAAACGCTTCTCATGGAAGGATCAGTAGAGCGAAGGTCACGAGAGGGGCAGTCACACAGATGTTCGATTTGGTTTTAATTGGGGGTATTAGGGGGCCGGGGAAGTACGCATTGGGAATTCTTGTGGTGTGGGACCTTGCATTTTCAAGATAACAGATGTAATAGCGATGTTAGCACCTCGAAAGTTTTTTTTTTGATGAATTTGGCTATGTTCCTGAATTTTATCATTACAAATTAAATGACCTCTAAAAATGCAGAATTTGGCCTTAAAAATAAACCAGTCTGGTTGTTTTTCAGTCATACTTATACAATGATATAGCATGAAAAAAGTCCAAATTTTTAAAATTTATCTTGGTGAAATAATTTAATCCATTGAGTAAGAAATCATTTTTCAGTCGATTAGCAGTTTTTTTTTTAATCGTGAGAAGTGAGCGGCAAGGTCCCTTTACCTTTGGAAGTGAGGGGGCAGTTACCTTCCTTGCCCTCCTGTACGAGTCGCCTGTGCGTGTAACGGTCGATTAAAATCTGCTCGGATTATGGGACTCTAGTGTAATAGCACAGCTATTAGCTCTTATCTGAAGCCCATGAAGATGCTTTCTCCAAATTAAAACATTTCTTCTGATTTGATGCACTTCTCAGAAGAACCACCAACTACTCCGTCATCTGACTCGACTAAAAATAACTTACTCTCTACAACTATTTACTCCTTTATATCTTCCACTCAAAAGTACAGAAGAGAGCCCTAAAATTCGGCAATGCTATGGCCCGTACGTGCTTTTTGGCTTTTGAAACGCTAATGGGAATCTAATCCACTATGTTGAGTGGAGGCATCGGGAAAAATTCTCCGTTCTGGGTCTTTTGGCGAAGTTCCCCGGGCCTCGTCCTCGTCGTACGTGAGGGGATCACATGCTCGATGCCAGCTGGTCGAAGATCTTCCGTGTTTACTCATGGTGACTGGAGCACGCTAAATATGTTCGTGTCACAAAGTCTTCCAAGTTCCCATTCGAAATGAATATCTTTGAAGGTACTGGACCAGCTGTTTGCTCGGTTCCTGTTTTTGGATTTAAAAACAAACCCCATCCAACCGGTTAAACCACGTGTAGTAGTAAGCACCAGGGACCCTGCAGTGTGTGTGTGTGTGTCTTAAAGAAAAAGCAAATAAGGTAAACATCAAAACATCTATGATTTTTTTTTTACGAGCGCTCGGTTGAAAAGAACAAATTTCACAATTCCTTCAGGCTTGTTAAAAAGTGAATTCGACTCAATTTGTATCGTTCCATACGGACATAAAGAAATAAGCAGTTTTCCTTGGGAATGAATTCTACGAAATATAATGAATTTACAGTACAACATATGGAGGTGTACTTGTTAATCACGCATTTACACAATGCACAGAAGAATGAGATTAGAGCAGAAATCCCCGTGTGAAGCCCCGTAGCAATCTTCTTGTAAATCCGAATTTTCCGCAATTCGTGCAACAGTCGATTAAAATCAGTTCGGATAATGGGATTCTATAGAGTAATAGCATAGCCATTAGCTCTTATTTGAAGCCCATGAAGATGCTTTCTCCAAATTAAAACATTTCTTCTGATTCGATGTATACTTCTCAGAAGAACCCCAACTGTTCCACCATCCGACTTCGACTAAAAATAACTTACTTACTCTTCATGCCTGCAATTATTTCACCCTTTATGTCCTCCCCTCAAAAGCACAGAAGAGCGCCCAAAAATTCGGTAATTTTATAACCCGTACGTGCTTTTTGGCTTTTAAAAGCCTAATAGGAATCTAATCCACTTTGTTGAGTGGAGGCATCGGGAGAAATTCCTCCGTTCTGGGTCCTTTGGCGGAGTCCCCCGGGCCTCGTCCTGGCGGGACGTGAGGGGGAGATTTCGCGCCGGGAATCTCTCCGTAAGGGATGGCGGAGGTATTGAGCGGGGATCCGGATTTGGCGACGGATTTCGGGATAAATTTTCTTCAATTGAGTCTCTGAAGATGTTTGTGAAAATAAGTACTTAAAAAAACCCAGACCTGATTGCCGACTTCATGTTGGAGCGAATTTCACTGGTCAGAAAAAGCCTTTTAAATTTTTATATATACAGTGAACTCTCACTTATGCGCCGGCCCAAGGGACCAACAGAAAAGGCGCATAAATGAGAGAGACGTATAAGTGAACAAGCCTATTTAAAAGTCTAAAATGCAACATAGTTTCTAATGAGAGAATGAATAAAAATGTTTCTATTGAAAAGGGACAAATAACCACGGTTTGGCAATTACTGTAAGGTAACTACAATGATTAAGAGAAAACAACTATAGCATGAAAAATTACAAACTGTTCCCTTTAAAACGATCCATAATAGATATTTGTCCCTCTCCGAACTCTAGTTCATGTGGAAAAAAAGGCCTTCTGAGAGCAATAAAGGCGAAAGATTAAAGAGGAAAGAGAAGAAAAATGCTTATTTCTTAAAGAAAATAAATTATATTTTTTACATTTTACGGAAAATTCGGCGCATAAGTGAAATTTTTATCTTTAGAGCGACGCATAAACGAATGATACTATCATCATTTTGCTATGGAATGTGCTGGGACCATTTAAAATCATCGTATAACTGAAAAAGGCGCGTAAATGAGGCGGCGTATAAATGAGAGTTTACTGTATTTAATTCTTTTCGAGCGAGGACATGAGAAACACGGAAAAGTAAAAAAAATCCGTAGTAATCAAATTTGCTCGTCACAAAAGCAGTATAAAGAGGAACAATTGAAAATCATTTTAAAATCCTTATATTGAAATCAATTATAACTACTACAATAAAATGCATTACTAATTTCTACTTCTACGGCCGAGGGTTCGCTATATCCGAATTTCCAAAAAATAGCCCGAATTCGGTAATGTGCTACAATTACATAAACATTATAATTGCATATGTCTTCATTTTTTCAATGTTTTCAGTCACAAAAAAATTGTCCATATTTTCTCTTTTAGCTTTTTGCAATTTCTTATAACTCTTTGTCTTTTTTCGTAAGCAGAAACGCTGAAATCACGATTCTTCCGAATCGGTGTGAGACCTGAAAATTTTGAGAGAGAAAATTTCTTGCAAAATGAGGATTGGGTTTTGCCACTTTCTAATTTTTGGATGAATTGAAATTTTCCCTCTACAGAAAATTCTTTTCGTTTATTTCCGCAAGCCATGATGGTTACTGCGAAGTTCACTCTCATCACTATCAGTAAAGCAAATGGCAGAGAGACTAAAAATCAGAGCAAACGAATGAATGACTAATAATCTCGTCCTTTGACCAAAACCAGTTGAGAATTGCGGGAGCTAGTGGCTCCTTCCTACCTCCCTATTTATAACGGAGGAATGTGATTTGTATTGAGTATTTCCGAAGCAAAAGGTGTAAGCATTGTAGAAGATGGTATTTACTGAGAGAACAATCACTAAAGAATCTACTGGGACTGAGCAAAAAAATAATTAAAAAAAAACTTGAACTTTCAGACATTTTAGGATCGTTATAGCCGATTTTTCAGCGTTTATGGATCGTTATAAGCGTACAAAATTACATTAATGACATAGTTTCCCTTCGGACGAATGAAAAGGTTCGCTATAGAGGGGTCCGACTGTATAAAATACTGTTAAATTTTGAAGATTTCCAGAAACATAATTTATATGATAGTATCTTGGCTTTACGTAACGGACGTGCCGTACGAATTACGTACGTTATGGGAAAAATGCTGTTATTTACATGTCTTTTCTGGTAGTCTTCAAAATTTGACTGCATTATGTGATCGTAAAGACCACGTTCTTCATTAATTTCGTAAAATAAAACCAGAATTTAGGATATTTCTAGTCTTTGTAAGCTGTTTTGTGAAAACTGATACGTCAGTTACCATGGAATTGCCCCGATGTAGGCGTTTCCTTAAAAAGAATGTCAGATAGACCAAATATCGTTCACATCAAAACAGGAGGAAAGCATAATTTCTATCAATTTGCAGTTTTAAAGATATTTCAAAAGAAATTTCAATCTGGAGTAATTACAGAAATCTGGAGAATTTTTATTAGTTCATACAAAAAGGCGACTCGGGGGCCACGTGGGCCTAGAAGTAGAGTACTCTCCTCGTAAGCAAGTGATCGCGAGTTCGAATCCCGCCTTGGCCATGGATGTTATTTCATCCTCTATGTGCCGTAAATCACTCTTGTGTTTGTCAGGAGGCAAAGCGCATAGTAAGCAATCCTCATGTATGTTGAAGCTGATGGTTTCTGGAAAAAAAAAAGCAACTCCAAAAAGTGGTCAAAAAACGAAATTTTGAAAAAATTCTCCGAAGTTTAACTTTTATTCAAAAATTCTTGAAAACATAGTTTGAGTTTATCTCATAGATATCTATTCGGGGAAAAAATAATTAACTAATTCTGAGACATGACGGCACTGCCGACTATATAATTTGAGCCAGGGGTGCCCCCCTCCCCAAGCTCAATGGCACAAATTCCCCCCAAAATTTTGAACAACGCTCTTGTGCTTTTTATTTTTATCCCTTTTTTTCTATTTATTTTTTTAAGTAAATATTTATTTATTTTTTTAAATAAATATTATTTATTTATTTTTTAAATTGTAACTATTATTTTTTTCATATTTTATTAATTCGAATTATGCGCAGAAAAGAATCGTTTTTTCTTTTTTTCCAGACATTCCAAGCACACAACAAAAAAAATTAATAAATAATAAGGACATAAAAGAAATAATTTAAATTAAAAAATTAAATTGATAAACAATTTTTATCAAGAAAAATCCGTAATAGTTTGAATAAATAAATAAATAAATACCCTCCCCCCCCCAAATTGTGATGGCGCAACTCGCGCCATAATCCCCCCTTCCCACGTGGGCACTCCTGATTTGAGCGATTTGACCCAAAATATTTCGTTTAGAAACAAATACTGATTGCCATACTAAAAGCAAACCGTCGTCTGAACATCACTAGATCCATTTACTAGAACTAATTTGAAGCAAAATAAACATCCAAACTGTAATGTAGGATTTATCAAACATACCCTAGCAGGAACAGTTTAAAAATTCTAACGTGAAAGTTAATGATTGAAAACTCCTACAACTCTACCGTTAATTTTAATATTTAGGAAAAATGCTCGAATGTTGTGATAAATTACTACTAAATGAAGTTTATTGATTAGCAATTCATTTCTCGCTTATTTTTCGCTTTTAACTTAAGTAAGCATGTGAGTTATTAAGCATTAATTCTAAGGCAACCTTAAAAGTTTTATCTTTGCTGAATACTTTAATTAAAATTTTCGTAAAATATAACTAATATAATTTAGAAAGGTTGACGAAAGATTTCTTTTGGACACGTTTTAATCTTTAGTTAAAGTTTTGAATTTTAGCTGGATCTAATTTAAATTTCACATTTAAAGCAACTCGTGCAGTTTATTAAGTTTTCCGGGTTTCCTAAAATTTTTATTTTCTTTTAAGGCAAAAGCGAATTCAGAAGTTTGATGCTTAAAATATTGAGATTAAGTTGTATTTTTTATATGCTGGATACGAATACATTATCATTTGTTAAAGAGCAGACACTAATGTAGTTACAATATTTTATGTAATAATATAAAAAAAAAAAAAAAAAAAAATAAAGATAGAAAAAAAAGAAAAAAAGAGAGGAGGGGGAAAAAAGCAATAGTGGTAAAAATAAAACGCACATTTCACTCTTTTTTTTAATTTGAATTTCGAAATGCTTAATTTTTGGAAATGGCGAATGTAAATTTTTGGAAGAATGGTAGCATTTAATACAAGAAGAGTTCTATCCCTCTTAAAACTGTCCTGAGTATTCCGGCGTAGAATTTCAAATATGCTATTTTATTTTTGCAACCGACATTTCATAGCTTTGTTTTCAAAATTGCTTTTTTTTAGCCCCCGACTCAACAAGGAAGGGTATTATTAATTTGGCGTGTCTGTGTATCTGTCTGTGGCACTCTAGCGCCTGAACGGATGGACCGATTTTGATTTTTTTTGTTTGAAAGAAGAGTTGATTGAGAGTGTTCTTAGCTTGATCGCGTCTTGACATAAATTAACGTAAATATTAATTAAAAACTTTTAAATCATTTTTCGCAATTTTTGAAGTGAAAACGTAACTTGAAAATTTAAAACAATAGCACCAAAAGAAAAAAAATCTGCGGCTGATAGAACGTGTTTGAAACTTCCATTTTATACAGAACTCAAATTATAGCGCTTTTTAGCAAATGCGGATAAGCCTTTATTTACGCGATTGGAATCCGATGTCATTGTTGACCGACAAAGAAAGATAGGTAACTCAATGATTGAACATATTTTTCTGTTGCCAGTTTCTATTTTTTAACAATTAAATTTCTTGTAATTGATTTCAATAAGGTCCCTGAGCCGGCGCATCAAGATTAAGTTTCACCACTTTGGATCCAGCGCGTGTTTGTGTGTTTGAGTGGTTGTCTTTTATGGCCAGTAATCGCGTTTTGGTAATTTTTCACCGTGAGTAATTATTAGCGGCAAGTGGATTTGGCAAAGCTTCGCAATGTGCCAAAACTTTTTTCTGGTTACCCTACTTCGTAACAATGAAAATTTGAAAGTAAAAGTTAAGGAATTGGATCCAAAGTGGTGAAACTTAATCTTGATGCGTCGGCCTGTCTATATAGCGGCTCTAGATTTCAATTTAAGTATTTTAAACGGATTTTCAATTTTCCCTCCTTATCCGACTAGCAAATTTTACTAGTAAGGATTAGCTTTCCTTTTCCGTGTGTGCTATATCCTCTCGAAAACAAATGGGAAATTCCACGTGACGGAACACGACACTTAGAGCTGTTTTGTCAATAGATTGTGCTCTATAAATACAAATAAAATACGCTAGGATTTTTTTTTTTTTTGGTAGCAACGGCAAAGATTTGTCATACGAATTGCGTAGAAAATTTAAAATTAGTTATTTGTTTGAAAATAACCGAATTTTAAGCATTAAAATGCCTGTGTTGGAGTGAGACTCGTATATGAGTCCTGTTTGGTCACAGGCATTATATTGCTTATGTTTTGAACTATTTTCTTTAAAACTATGAACTTTCTTTAAAACTATTAACTAGTTGTACCGTACCAAGTGCGGTCACTCACTGGTGTTCTAATTTCACATTTGCTACCTGTTTTTTCGGCTCTCTTGTTTTATGATAATATCGTACTGTGATATCAGAACATAAATGCTTGTATCGTTAAACAAATAACTGTTGATATCAACGAAAAAATCCCTGCTTGTTTTATTTGTATTTATGGAAAAAAATCTACTGATAAAACAGCTCCAAATGCCCAGTTCCGTCACGTGGAATGGCCCATACATATTTACATTTGCAGTGCTTTCGTCTGTCCGGAGAAGCTCGTTTTAATATGAAGTCGGCAATGATTGTCGGTTTTTCGTTCTTAATTTTAAATTTAATCTTAATACTTGTAAAATTCTGTATTATAGCAGAAACTTCCAGCACAAGTACAAAGTATGTACTGCATTCACCAAATAATACAGCAAACCTCTCTATTAATGTACTTCAGCTTGCATTAGCTACGGCCCGCAGTTAATAATTGCAACATTTACTTATGAAATTAGCTTGCCTCATCTGTCTTTCACAAACATAATTAACAATCGCAGAGAAAATTGATTCAAATCTCCCATTGAATGCAATAATCAATACTATCCCATAGAAGTAATTTGTAAATGATTGCGATCAACAAACTCAATTCTGGCAATTAATTATCAGTTTCGGGAAATAACTCCATCTAGTTTTACATTTTGTGTTCATAAAAGATATACAATTAAATCAACTCGGGATAATTAGTGTTCGGGGACTAATGTAAGGTTCTGTTACATAATGGCTTCCTGGAAAATTACTTTGCCATCAGGACAAAGATCTCTTCCATTTGATGATGGAGGAGATGTTTAATATTGTTAGCTGCAAAAGGAACTTTGATATTATTGGATTCGATGCGAGAGACATAGAACAAAGTATAATTTTCTGCAGACATCATTGTTGGGAGCGAATGAGAATTTAAATCAGGAAATGGGATGAAATGAATTCGTCGTCATACTTTATTGTGAAACGTTATTACAATTTCAATGTTTGTTTCACTGAAACGAGAACAAAGAAACGAAACTAACAGTTCTTCCTCGAATTGGAGAGTTAGCGCCATCTTTTGAGCAATCGTTGAAGTAAAAATAAGGCTTGTTCCGAAAAGGAAGATCTTTCACGTACACCGGCTTTCTACCTGCGAAGCGATACGTTCTTTTCTTGTGTGGTAAATATCGAATATAACTTATCAAGATATTTCTCTCCTCAAAATGGGACACAAAACTTTTTGGGTAAAACAAAAAGTTTCCATAAGATTTGTATTTAATGCCACAAGAACAGGAATATAAACAAGTGAATTTTAAGAGCTCATGTGTCTTTTTTCCTAGAAGTACAAATTTCATTAAATTTTTCGAAAGGATTTCTCACAATTGCTTTGGTACTACCATTCCTTAAGGGAGGCATTTTATTCATAAAAAAAATCCCGTTCAGTTAGTGCAATAGTGTCAGAGAAATATAAAATCTTCAATATTTGTAATAATAATTCAATAAAGTTGGATTGTGATTCAAATTATTGCTAGGGATCTTGCCAGGGGGTCTATTACGTTTTTCGAATAATTCATTCCGGTAGTTGAACTCTCTTCTAGGTTACCCTTTCAGAAAGCGGGAGTCGAAGAAAATCAAGGAAAAAAAAAAAAGTGTTTTCAAAGAACATGTTAAAATGCAGAATGTTAAATTTTTCTCTTTGTTTCTTTGAAGTTACAGTTTAAAATTGCATAACCTGTATCTGAATTCACAAACATAAGTGATACTTCGAGCAAGAAACATTCCGTCAACTGACACAAGCTTTTAACTTTTCAAAATCAGGAGTGGCAAATTTTGTAATGTCAAAATGAAAAAAAGGGAAATCTTTACTGCCCTAAAGATGTAGTGATGGATCTAGCATCTAGCAGGAATCAAGTCGAATCCCTCACTCGTGGCGGCAAGTTCAAGGGAGTATCCAAGAGAGTCACTACTCTCATTGACGAGCAACTGAAATTATAGGCTGTCCATTGCGGAAAAATCTATCCATGCTCAGGGGCGCCCCGCGCGCAAATTTTTGGGAGGGAGAAAATTCTTAATTTGCCGAATGAATTTCCGAAATGTGCCGAATGATAAAATACGCCGATACGCACTTAACTTATACTGTTACTTTAATGCGAAAAGGCAATAGATATAACTTTAAAAAAATGAAAAAAACGAACATTTTCAATCTTTTCTTCAGATGATTGAAAAACGTTGAACTTTAATTAATAACATTGGGCGCAGTAGCGCACATAGACTTAGTTGTGCCCCCCCCCCCAAGCAAGATTTCTTAGTGCATCCACTCCCTATTTAAAGTGCACTCTACTCTATTAAACTATAAAAATATTTTTCCGTGTAACTCTTAGTGCCATTTCCTGGATCGTGTGCTATTAACCTTTCAACTGTCAAGTTAATCCGACTATTACATTGAACGCAAATTATTTTTTCCCGAGATAGATTCGGGTTTGACAGGGTTTGATAATGCATCCCTAAATTTGATGAATCGTCAGCCCGAATGTGTCGAATGAGAAAAAATTTGGGAGGTCAGGATGACCTCCCGTGACCTCCCTTCGGGCCGCTCCTGTCCATGCTCTCCCTCCTTTTTTTATTTTGGATTTTTCCCACCATTTTTCTCCTAACTTTTCCAAACAACCTAAATGTAAAAACAGCCTTTTATATGACGTCTTTGGGCTTCAATTTCAAACAATTTTCGGTGCTTAACATCTTCCCTTCTCTCCTGTCCAACAGTCTAAAGCAGGGGTTCCCAAAGTGGTCTACAGGTACCCCCAGGGGTCCCCCGGAGTTTGCAAGGGGTCCCTATAAATGAAGCAAAAAGTTGGGGGTCCGGTGAGATACAAATAGGGGTCCACGAACTAGGATCAGTTCAACAAATCTGAGTCACAGGGTAACAATATTTCTAGCTTTAGAAAGGCATACCCAGGGGTGCCCATCCCCCCCCCCAAGCTCAATGGCGCAAATTCCCCCCCAAAAATTTTCAAAATCCTTTTGCTTTTTATTTTTTATTTTTACCCCTATTTTTTATTGAATTTATTTTTTTCAATATTATTCATCTATTTTTTTAAAATTATAACTTATTTTTTACATATTTTAATTTTTTAAAAGCACCAATTATGCGTAGAATAGAATCTCTTTTTTTCTCTTCCAGACATTCCAAGCACACTCACAAGCAAAATAAATAATAAATAAATAAATATATAATTTAAATTAATTTAAAAAAACGGAAAAATTTAAGTTACAAAAATAGATTAATAAATAATTTAAATAACTAAATAAATTAGTTTTAACCCCCCCCCCCAAATTTTGACGGCGCAACTTGCGCCTTACTCCCCCTCTCTGGGCACCCCTGGGCATACCTATGTCTTATCCTACCTTATGGAATATCGCAAGACAATTTTTCAAAGCTTTTACATATACATACCTTGTGGAAAGAGATTTGAGTTCTGTCACCAATTTTCTCACAAAAACAAGAAACATATTGTCACTCAATGATTGGGAAATTTGAAAATGATGCCTCACAAATCTTAAGCCAAATATTTAAAATTCTCTGTCCAAGCACCAAATTCACCCTTCCCACTAAAAAGTTTTTTTTTCTTTGCATATCAATTATATGTAAGAGTATTAGTTCGTTTGCATTTTGTGCCATTAGTATTATAAAAGTATGAATAAAAATGTTATATTTTTCTCTTCATCTGGTTTCTTTCAATTTAAATTTTAGGTTTTTATTCTGCAGTAAAAGTAACAAACTGAATCTTTTAGAAAGTTTTCAGATGTTTGAGAAGTTTATTTTTGTTTAAAAATCAATATTAAAGGAGCCCTTATACTGTTTGGTAAATTTCTGATTTATCTCATTATACGAGGGCAATTCAGAAACTAACCTCCGGTTGATTGAAAAAAAATACACCAAGTAAAAATATTTTAATATATACATCTTACAACTACATCTTTGCACTATTTTTCGACATAGTCTCCATAACGATTGAGGCACTTATCGTATCTCTTCACAAGCTTTGGAATTCCTTCTGCGTAAAAATCACCCGCTTGTGCCTTGAGCCAGCCTGTGACCGTATCTTTGAGCTCTTCGTCGTCATCAAACCGCTGGGACCCGAGCCATTTCTTCATATGCATGAAGAGGTGATAATCGCTTGGCGCCAGATCTGGGCTGTAAGGTGGATGGTTGAAAACGTCCCACTTGAAGGACTCAAGAAGGGCTGTTGTTCTGCGAGCAGAGTGAGGACGGGCGTTATCGTGCAAAAAAACGATACCGGAAGTCAGCATACCACGGCGATGAATAGCTGCTGCAGAGTATCCTTTGGCTGTAAAAAACCTTATAACAGCACGCTCTTCACATTTGGCGGGATTTTCTATTGCAGCACACATTTCAAACTGCCACAAAAACTAAACTAGCGCAGGTACGATGTTCACTCGACTACGGCTTGATGCCGACTGACCTGCTGAGCGTGACTAGCGTCTAGAGTGCACGAATACGTTGGGCATCATAAAGGCCCGGTTTCCTAGGAGTGAAATCGTCGATCTCTGGCGAGGCGACAGACGCCACCGCCTTCTGCGCATGCGCCTGAGCCGCAGAGTGACGTCGCTTCATGCCACGCTCCAATCAAACTGGTTCTGATTCCAGCGTGCGTCGCGCCCGGCGTCAGCGACGATTCTAGGAAACCGGGCCTTAAAGCGAAAGATAACAGTTTTCGTCATTCCTCGCACTGAAAACGAGATTTTTTTGCTAGCGCATGCGCAATTCTTTCCTTTCAGAGAGCGAAGTTAGATCTGTTTGGTTCCAAGACTAATTTCGATGAGCTGGTTGTCATATTGTTTTGCGCGTTATGATTTCTTGTACAAATTTAAATAAAAAAACGGCGCTTTTCAGGGCCACCTCCAGCCGCTTTTATCAAAGCAAAATCATCGCTGTGATGAAGTATTTGAAAACACTTCAGATGCTTCTGATTTAGAATTTTCTGACGGGAGTGCGCCGCGCCGTGTGTAACTTTTAATAGTGAAGAGATTCCAGCGAAAATGGAACAGATATGTGAGAAATTTCTTTTTAACTGTTCTCATTGTAATAAGAAATTTAACGATTTTTATTATTTTCGATATCATTTGAAGAAAATTCATTTTGTGTTGGACAAGGACTTACCAAAAAAATGTGCTACCGATGATAATTCTTTTAAATGTGGGTTGTGTGAGAAAAGTTTTAAAATGC
The DNA here is from genome assembly GCA_038373865.1 of Uloborus plumipes. NCBI lineage: Eukaryota > Metazoa > Arthropoda > Arachnida > Araneae > Uloboridae > Uloborus > Uloborus plumipes. The sequence continues at coordinate 9,562 of JAXGGA010011465.1, read as the reverse complement.
AAAGGTATTTCAGGGAACACATGAAAAAAATACATGCAAAGACAAATTATTCGAGTTCTTTACAAAAAATGCCCTCTCTGTGAAAAAAATGTTTCTAAAATTAACATAAACAAACATTTGCAAGTAAATCATGATATTGACCGAAGTATATCCCCTGGCCCCTGCTAATAAGCGGATTTTGCCTCAAAGACCAGTACCTAAAAAAGTGTCAAAAAAAGAAGCTTTCAAAACATTCTGAACAAGAGTACCAGGCTATCGCGTTGTCAATAATTAAGCTTGAATTTCAAATTTTAATAATGCACTATTATAAACATTTTTATGATAAATTTCAAGTGAAATAATATATTTATGTAAAAAAATATCCAGCTGAAATTAAAAATCAGTGATTTTTAAAGCTATACTGTCCATAGACAAACATTTAGTTTTGACCCGATTTCACAGATCTTCTGAAATATTGAATTATAGGACAATGTTTGAACGCATGTAAAAATGTGAACTTCAGATTTAACACTGTACAAATAGTTTTAAAGCATCACATTCGGAAATGAGACACTTGTGTTTGAATTTCATGGTTGGAATATGTTTTGTTTTGTAATAAAACAAGGGGTTATTTAAAAACTATTAATTTAACAAAAAATTTACATTTTGAATATTTTTTTAAATTTTTTTTAATGTAATTAAAATTTAAATTTCATTAAGAGTAAGAAGATCAAAACCTGGATTACTTTTTTAATTTTAAAACAAATAAAGTGCAACAAAGCAATTTAAAAATAAAGAAATTTTCAAATCAAAAATGAGTTTAGAAGAAAACTTGAAATGCAATGCCACATCAAAAATTTTGTTAATGAAAACATAAACCTTTTTAAATTTAGAAATATTTTTAGTTATATTTTTTGCAATTAATTGAAATTTTTTTTGCATACAAATGAAAAATGAAAAGGGTCTTTTTGTGTTGAAAGGTTTCGGCTTCTTTCTAAATAAATATTTTGAAGCGTAATTGAGTGTCGTCTGTGTAAAATAAATACACCATCAATGAAAGAAAAGAGAAAAACTTCCTAAAAAAGGAGCTGAAGGGAGTAGTGGAATCGCTATTTTCAACGAGAGATTTTGCTGCTACCAAAAAAAAAAAAAAAAGAAAAAGTACAACCTAACTTTTCGCTAGCACAGGCGAGAGTTCGAGCATGCGCAGCTACTTCGGTTTGTTTACATTTTGCGTTGTGAGATTCAACGTATTCGTGTGTTTTAGACGCTAGTCTGAGCGTGTGAATGCACAGATGGCGCGCTACTCCCCCCACTACCCGCACTGTGACCAATCGGAGGTTAGTTTCTGAATTGCCCTCGTATTTCCATCGGTCTTGCTTACATTTGGTTATTTTAGAACATCTATAATGGAACTTAACCACCTAATTTACGGTTTTGGAGGGGAGGAGTTCAATTATTACAGTACCTGAGTACTTTTAGGATGACCAATAACAGGGGGGTCCACGAGATACTCGAAAACTCGCCAAGGGGTTCATGGAACAAAAAAGGTTGAGAACCTCTGGTCTAAAGTCTCTAAAGATAGGTTTGGTATGTGTTTTCAGGACCAAAACCCCCCTGATTGCAAGCTTCTTTTCACAAAATCACCAGGGGTAGCTTAAAATAGCCCCAAGTAGCACACTTCGTTTTTTAAAGGTTGTAAAATGGTTATTAACGTTGTAACAACGGATTAAAAACGTTTATAAAACGTTTAAACGTTTTTTGTGCTACCTGGGACGTTTTTAGAGACTCTGTTTCGAAGTTTCAGTTTGAGCCTCGAACCCTCTTAATCCCCCTAAGGTCACCAAACATAGACTACAATTTTGCTCTTCAATATCGAAATATTTCCGAAGAGCACATAGGAAGGATTAATATTATATTTAGTTGGGGCAAAAACGGGACCGCTCCGATAAGTAACAATTAATTATGCACAGGTGCCATTATGTTTTATTAAAATGTTTTATTGGAATTAGTTTCATTACTTCAAACATTATATTAAATATGAAGACAAGTGTTCAGAAAGAAACTTCAAAACGTTTTTTTTTTCTTTTTATAATTCTTGATTGTTTCCAAAAAGTGGTACTGTCCCCTTTTTTTTTCAGAAACATCCTCAATTTAATTAAAGAATTGTTCTGGCGTTAAATAGTGGTATCTGACAAAAATTGTAAAAATCGAATCATTTGGTGAAAACAATGGTATGGGGGCATATGAACAGAAATTTTACACGGTTTACCGAGATACACAACACTTAATTCCCGTACCAACTTTGTTTTTAAAATCAAAATGTGTTTCTACAAAAAAATCTCAAACTTTTCACGAACTATATCTTTGATTTTTTAAGATGCTACTACTATTTACACCTAATCCCTTCCAATGTTCTTTCTATAAAACTTGTCATAATGAAAAACCCCTTCCTTTACCAGGTAAAAAAAGTATTTCCTAAATAGTTGCGTTTTTTATAAATTCCTCCAAACTCTTAGAAATACTTTCTTATCTGCTTATCTTTAACTTCGTAACTGTGAATAGTCACCCGTTTGCATTTCTATGACAATGCAAATACATTTCCAGTGTTCATTTACTCTTAAAACATATTACATTTGCCTTACAGTTACAAAGTATGAAGTGTTTCAAAATTCAATAGAACAAAAACTAAAAGCACAAAATTACAAAAAGAATGGAAGTAATCTTTGCAGCTTGCTATTACGCTTAAACAAATATCATTACCTTCCCCATCTCACAACTTTATCGACGCGCAGATCGCTTTTATATATCAATTTCGAGCAAATAGGAACGCCAAAAAGCCTCGCCAGAGTGAATAATATTAGAGCCTAGATTTACCGATAAAATACAGATCGGAAGACATAAGCAACAAGGAGAATAATAATGGAAAGAAAACAAATTGCTTCAAATATCGTTCAAAAGAACAAATATCGCCATTTTCCGGCCAATAAGTCGTTGATTTTGCCTCACGAAAAGGGAGGCATTCGTGATCGTTTGTGTTTTCGATCGTGATTTGGGCTCGTGAGAAATCACGCACGATGCTCCACCCTTGTTTGTTGTGTGTGAGAAATAGTTTTGTATGAAGGGGAGGGGGGATTCTGTGGAAGGAAATGAGGCTTTTTCAGAACTATTTGAGTGTGATACGATTTCTGTCATTTTAAAGCTCTAATGCTAATTTTTTTAATGGTTGAATTATTGACCTCTTTTTACCGCAATGCCTTCACTTACATGTTCTGTCGTAGGTATGTGGGGCAAGCTTTTTAATCGTTGCTAACAAATAAAAAAAATATATATGGCAGTAATTATAAAATTAATTTTGTGAGAGATTAAAAATTTTAACACGCAGAAAGTTTCAAAATTTAATTGGTATTTATCCAGGAAATGTGTTTTTCGGTGGAAAATCTGCGAATTTCCTAATAATCGTCATACTTTTTTCTCATTTGCGACTTTTATATAAGTTTTAGTTCAGAGCACAAGTAACTACTGCAGTAACTTACATTAAAAATGATTTTCAAAGATACTGAGTTAAAATGAGTATAGAAAGTTTGGCGTGAACAGTGTAATTATCTTATTAGCTCCCGGTGTAACAAGGAAATGGTTATAACTTTGACGTGTCTGTGTATCTGTCGCTCTGTGTATCTGTGCATCTGTCAGTGGAACTCTAGCGCCTAAACGGGTAGATAGAGTTTTAATTGTTTTTTTGAAAGGAAAATTTTTTTTAGCTAGGTCACGTCTTCGGATGACATTAACTAATGAAGATATTAGTTAAAAATGGCAACCGATGTCCTAGTTGCCCAAAAGGAAAGAAAACTCAATGATTTAAAATGTTTATTTGTTGCTAGTTTCTATTTGTTAACAATTAAAATACTTGTAATTGATTTTAGTACAAGGTTTTTAAAAGGAATTTTAGTTTTCCCTCTTTATTCTGTAGTTGCGACTAGCAAATTTTATTTGTAAGGATTATCTTTCATTTCCCGTGTTTCCCATGTTCTCCCGAAAACAATAAAATATAGGGTCATTCCATGGAAATGTCAACCTCAGCCGAAGGGAAAAAAAATACCGAAGTGAAAAGTGTCAAAAAAAAAAAAAAAAAAAAAAAATCATACAGCATAAGAAGTTAAAAAAAAAAAAAATGAAAAAGTATTGTAATTATCACTGAGATTAGCCTTAATAAATAGTTTGTAGTAAGTTTAGCCTTTAGTATTAACAATAGTACAAAATATATTACTTTCATACTTGTAAAGGGTCATTCCATAGATGTGCTAACCTCAGCCGAAGAAAAAAAAATACCGAAGTGAAAAAAGTATCAATAAATAAATAAATAAATGAATAAAAATCATACAACATAAAAAGTTAAAAAAAATTGAAAAAGTATTGTAATTATCACTGAGACTAGCCATAATAAATAGTTTGTAGTGTTTACTGTTTGTTATTCGATGGTTACGTTAGTCATGTTACGTTAGTCACACTTGAGTAAAAGTGACACTTAAGACTAAAAAAAAATTAGGATTTAATAAATGTGTTTTCTGTTTTTAAAAGCCAACTTTACACGTTTTTCAAATATATCATTCAATTTTTAACACTTGCTTAACTTTGAGAAATTTTTGCCTCACAACATGAGCATTCATTTTCAGGGTTGCAAAAATGTTACGTTAGTCACGCTGCTATTTTGGTTGAAAAAATACCTACTGTCAGTAATTTTGTTTTAAATTCTTAGCAGAAATGATACATAGATACCATGTACATTGTAAATATACCAGCATAACTAAAAATATTTTTTATCCTTTAAGTTACAAGTAAAAACAATTACAAAATCAGCTCTGAGTGTTATGTTAGTCACTATGGAATTACTCTACACGAAAATTTAAAATGCTTTCTGACTAGTGAAGTTCGTTTTAACTAGATGTCGGCAATGAGGGTCGGCTGATTTTAAAATTTTGAATTCATTCTTAGTACATGTTTTTTGCTCCCCATTTGACAATTTCTCAAAATTTTGTTAGAAAACAATACATTTTTTGTTTATTTTCCTTTTTTAAATCACTCTTTAACTGAAAAAAAAAGGTAGTTAGTCAATCTTTGTTTTTTTGGGAAAACAAAGTACTCCAAATCTCCGAATGCAGGCCCTTAAAAAATGTTTGGAATTTTGGCAACCACTGTGCATTATACAACATCCTTGCCATCCAAGCAAGAAGCAATCGACTTTCGCATATCTTTTCACAATTCTAACGATTTTCCAGTTGATCAAAAATTCAAGAATGAGAGGAATCCCCTTCTCTTTCCTTCCCAAAATCAGTCATTCCCCCTGCCTTAGAAGGCATAAGAACAAAGGCAGAACAATTGTATAAACATTTGGAAATTTTGTTTTAAATTAGGTAGTGGAAAAGAATATTCACATGCAAGAGAAAGGGGGAAGACAGATCGAAATATCTGTCAACTTTAATTTGAATGCATTTCTTCAGTTCAGTTCCCCCAAACGTAACTATGGTAACGCTGTACGAAAATTCAAAATTTCATCAAGCGGAGCGACTTTTTGTTATTATTTATTCACTCCTTTTCTCTATAGGATTTCGTTTACCAGTTAAGGCAGGGGTTTCTTTTGCAAAATTTGAATGAAACCGCTTGCCGTTTCTGTCAAATAAACAGAAAAATTTAAAAGTACTGTGCGTCATACCTTGTTTCGTATCAGAATCTTTTGCCATTTTGCGCATGGATACATATGGGTGTGTTACCCCATCGTGATATTTCAAACTTAAGATTTTTAATTTCGAGGTTTTTGTTGCGCATTCGGTTAAAACATTACTGCATATTTTTCTTCTGTCAAAAACTTTAACCTTAGCTTTATCCTTTTTTGTTTTCTCAATTTTTTTGACCATAATTACATCGCAAAAAGTTTCGTTCGTTCTGAATGATCATTGTTCGCATACCCATACGCTACGCTCAGACACAAGCACGCATGCATGGATACATATATTGTGTAATATTGTGTTGTGCAATGATTGTTCTGTATTAGACACGAAAAACTACGCCTTTTAACGAATTAACTTGAAAAACTATTGCGTACAAATATTCACATTATTTCTTTATCAACTTAGTTTTAATGCCAATCGGGAAGATGTTCAAAGGTCATTGGATCTATTTTTTTACATATACATGTATATATACTAAAATTAAAACTTAAAATATTAAATTTGACAACTGTCAGATACCTAGTATCGCAAAACTGAAAATAAAAGTTTCATAATTATTTATTCTGTACCTTTTTGCCTTTTCTCATAAAAAATACTTTAAGAAAAATAGCAGAAATAAATAACTACAATAATTAAAAGTCAGAGCTAAAAATTAAGAGTTTGGAGATGAAGGGAGGATTCTTTTTATTTCGAACTAGCGGTACCCGCACGGCTTTGCCCGTGGTATAAAATTAAAAGTTCATTTGTAAAATAATTGATATATCAGAAAAAATGCTCTATTTTAGTTTTATTCAACTATAATTCCTTCAAAGTGATATAAAGATCTGATATGGACCCCACACTACTTAATTTTACGTGTAAATTTCTTAGTAGATGCCTTAAGTGCTAAAATAGTGCTTGGAATGAGCAAGATAACAATTCAAACATTTGTAGCCCTAGTTTGCTACGAAACAATGCAAAAAAATATTTTACAATGATTAATCTCCTAAAGATCGTGGTTTTTAACATCATTCAGTGGATTTTTCGCAAAATATCGCCAACAGCGCCAAATTGAACCTAAATCAAAAAAAAAAAAAAATTTCGCCAATTTGGCGTCAAATATTTGGCGATCAAAAGCTTGGCGATATATCGCCAAGTGGTCGCGCCAATTCATATCACTTTTGTTAACCAATTCATATCACCTTGCATTGAAAACACTGATTTACCCGATAAATGGGGTAAAACACCCCCTTAGAACATTCGAATGCAACCCCAAGGGAGATGGACAAAAATAAGCCAAAAGAGAAAATAAGAACAGTTTTGTTGATAACAGAAACCAACAGAAATCTTACCAAAGTTTAAAAGAAGAAGAAAGTTTTCTTTCCCAGCTTAAAAAACAAAACAATACATTTTCCGAAACGAAACACTTTAAAAAAACGATGCAATATCGAAATTGATACGATATTTCGTTAATCTGTGCTTTAGGTACCCTTTTCTCGCTAAATGAACGATAGGCGCGCCAAGCGTGGTAACCCTAGCTATTTTGCGTAGTTGACTTTTTGAAAACGCGCCAAGCAGGGTCCCAAAGCATCTTCACCGGGAAAAAGACAGGGTTGCCAGAGAATTGGAACAAAAAATACTATACCTCCTCTAAAAAAAATATTACAAAATACTACTGTTTCCAAACGTTGCCAAAATCAATGTTGCTGAAATGCGAAATCTATGAAAATGGAAAAAAAAAATCCGCCAAATCTTTTAATTAAGTCATTATTATATTGGAAACAGGGTTGCCAGAAAAATACTACGCTCCTTATTTGGGCCGAAAAAATACTACCGTAGAATCAAAAATACTACGTCTGGCAACCCTGGAAAAAGAACGAAACAAAAATAAGTATGAACACGTAACCATAGTAACAACATGAAAAGTTGATTTCCGTTGATAAAATAATTCTTTTCATCTCTCTTTTCAAACAAATTTTATTATCGAGCTGAACCATTTTAGAATCGTTTGGCTTGCTTTACTGAAGGTAAGCCTTGAATTTCGGGATTCTAAAAACAATTGTTACAGCTCTCCTGATGATCGTAGAAACTTCGAAAAAACTTCATTTTGTGCAGAAAATTCCAAGCTTTCGAATGACATAAGACTTGAAAATGTGTGTGAAATATTTCTTCCCTATTTTATCGAATTTCCGCTAAGAATTCGAATAGAAAAAGAACGAAATGGAATTTTCGAAAAATCGCTTCGAGGTGCAAAACTACATGCTACAAACTAATTTTGTACCAAGTGGCATGAAAATCGACCGAACGGTTTTGGCGCTACGCGCGTAACAGACAGACAGACAGAAGGAAAGACAGAAGGAAAGACAGAGAGACAAACTTTCAGCTTTATTATTAGTAGAAGATAAATCCTTTTTTAATACTTGAACCAAATGGTTTATTTTTGGTAATAATAACTTTTTGATGAATTTGGAACAGTTCGAAAACCCAAGTGTAATTCTTAATAGGAAAATTAGCTTTTTTGGTAACTTCAAAGCAAACAGGTGGATTTGTATTGAACCCTTTTTATTTGTTTTTTGACTATAGATGCAACAGTTTTTGACTTGATCACTTAAGGAAATTTTTCGAAGTTCCAAAATATTTTTGACATGTCTTCAGATGTGCCATATTCAGCTCCTATATCATTAAATTTTATTTTTACTTTTACACACATTTTGTGCTTCTTGTATTTTCTATATTGATTTTTGTATCTAACTAGGAGACCTCACGCCCTTCGGGTCACCAATTTAGCCCCAGCTCGGTGTATTGAAAGAGACTTGCTGTACTAGACGGTAACTTAACTTGACACTCAACGTCACTACGGGCGGAGCCAATAAGAGCTCACAAGCAGTTAGCGATCTCCTCTAATTCGCCAAGTAGGCTGTGACGTTTTATCTAGCTCGTTTTTCATAGGCTAACGTCACGATGTTTTTGTCAAGAAATCTTGAAGTGTAGTATAGTGTAGTAAATACCTAAAGTTCTAAGGGGCACAACTCAGAAATAAGGAGGAAATAGCTTTTTAAAATGTTAACCTCATTGTTTGTTCAAGCTCCAAAACTACGATCCTATGGAAATTATGTTTAAATTGGCCAAGTTCTTAGGGATGGAAATTTTACAAAAATATTAATTGGTCAACATAATTAATTGTATATCATAAAATTACAAAATTGCCGTTATTGTGAGCTAAATTTCAAGCTTGGACGTAGGAAAAAACATGATTAATATTTTCTAAAGCAAATTCTCCCTAATTTCTGCGTTGTGTACCTTAGGACTTTAGATATATTAATATACTAGCAAGTCTCATTATACCGATCTGCAGCTAAATCTGTGACCCGATGAGTGCAAGATCCGCCTTGTGAGTAAAAATTGCAAATACTTAACTTGAGTACTTAGGTGCTACACATCAATATCATTCACAACTAACTTAACCCATTAATGCCTGACATTTTTTTTCCAAAGATATTTTGTATGCTGGTTACAGTGTTTAATGGACAGGAAAAATAATAAAAAATGTATCATGTAAAAAATATTTTTTTTTAAGGAAAGAAGAATTGTCCTTTGAAAGCTACGATAGACCCCAGAGGGTATTTTTTACTAAAATTTTTTCTGCCTACGATATAATATTTAAAAAGACATTTTATGAGAAAAAATAAAATCAGCAATTAACATAAACTGGGAAGCTGGATAACTTTGAAAACTTAGCTTTTTTTCTTGAGATTGTGAGCGATGTGATTTTTGATAAAGATCATATTAAAACTGCTACAGAGCACACTTTACAATGGTTACGTGCTTCAATCTGTTAATAACGAATTTAAACAATACCAAGGTACTAATTGAACACT